>VZUI01032942.1:0-138806 GCA_013401135.1 Cettia cetti
AGCTGGGCCATTATCAGAAAGCATCCATCCCCCTCCCCCCACAGTTACAAGAGATAAAGAAAAAAACCCACATTTCCTCAACTTCTTTCAACAGATAAAATAGAATACACTTTTTTTGGTTCCATAACCCAAGACAGTCCTGCATTTCTAAATTTTTATGTGGTTTTGAAATTATTTATCATTTATAACGCCATTAAAATGAGGTTCTATTTGTAAAAGTATGTTCCTGCTGATAGGTAGGAGCATGGTTTAGATGCTGTTTACTTGTGTAGTAGGCTGAACAAGATCAATAGAGATGCACATCATTAAAAGCACTTCAACCAGCCATAATGTGAATCCATTCCCAGTGTTCCATTCAGCCCTCAAAGGGTCATTGATGGAGGCCTCCTTTTTATTTTTCTGGATTTGTACATTGACTTAGTAAGGTTTGCACCTGCAAGCAGAGCTGCTACAGAAATAACCCCTCTAGTACCAGTGATAACAAGCACATGCTTCATCCAGAGAGCAAAAAAGTCAGAATCTGAATTTAGCTGCTGGTTTTGGTTACCACGTGGCTGATGTTACTGTGAGGTCCAGAGCCAGTGATGTTTCCCTAAGGCTAAATCAGTAGTAGTTTGCTCGCAAAAGGAGGGTCAAGATTTTGCAGCAGTTGTTCTAATGACTTGAGAGTTGAGCTTGATAATCTTAAATCTGTAGTGCTGCTTGGATGTGCTACGCTGAGACACAGCTGGAACTACAGAAGGAAAACAACTCCACACACAGGAGTAAAGGCTGTGTTGTCCCAGGAACTGTACAGATCCAGAATGCAAGATTTCTGGCTGGAATGACATGGCTTTTTTTTTTTTTTTTTTTTTTTTTTTTTTTTTTTTTTTTTTTTTTTTTCTTTTTTTTTTTTTCTTTTTTTTTTTTTCTTTTCCTGCTGGTTGAGGAAATATAAAAGCTGATGAAAATATAAGACCTGATCATCAAGTGTTAATCATCAGAGTCTAGTGATGCTATGGGCTTACTGTGGTGCTTGTGAAGGAACAATAACCTGGAATGCTGCTCTGAGTTCTAGAACCTGTCTGATGCCTGTTCATGTAACCGTGAAAACTTGGCATTTCCATGCTCAGCCTGATTTTACAAATGAGCCTCAACTGCTCCTAAATTCACCCCCCTGAGGTATCCACACGTAGGGAGTAGTGCCCCTTGAATTCCATGCACAACTGTTACTATGGATAAACATTGAAACAAATTAAGAAGCTTCTGAATAACTGTTCAAAACTCTCTACTTTCTGTTCTCAGAATTTATGGTCATGGTCTTAAAACCTATATAAAATTGGTGAGGGATGGCAGTAGAGTTACATACTGATACCAGTTTGTGATCTGGAGAACCTTCTGAATGAGTATCAGTATGATGCTGAAGTGCAGGTTTATCTATATCCATTTTATTTATTAAATATAATACTCTAAAATATGTGTGAAACATAGCTTCATTTTTACTTGGGAGTTTGGTGAACTGAATTTAGCAAGACCATCTAGAGACAGAGTTAAGAAATTTTTTGGAAGAAATTGAAATGCTTTTCTTTAAATTTGGATGAAAAGCAAGTCTCCTGAACTGGAGAAATAAGTCAATATTAACCAATTTTAAAGCATTCAATAATAAATTTTTCATTAACATTAGGTGAGACTATAAGGAATTGTGGAGTGCCCTGAAAAAAATCATTCACATAGGAATATATCTTGATTTGAAATGAGAAGTGAGCGGTAACAAATAGAATATGACATATATTGAAAGATCTTAGTTGGAGTATTCAAAAGCTTTGTAGAGTTCTTCTCTTAGATAATCTTTGTTTTCAGGAGGCAAAACCAACTAGGTCATCTTTGTAAAGAACTCACTAAAATACCCTAGTGAGCTAGAGTGGTTTTTTAAGGGGATAAATTAAGTTATACTTTGGAATAGGCAAGAAGAAGCAAGAAATAAAAGTAATTGTGATCTCAGTAAGGTTTCCTTATTCAGATGGAATGGAAAATTGCAGTGATTCTCCTTTCAAAGGAGATGAACAGTGGAAGTGCAGGAATAATCATGAAGTGGAACAGGTCAGTTTGCATGTCAGGTGCCAGTTTTCATAACAAGATTAAGGCTGTTGAAATTAATAGGTGACTGTTTTTAGAGTAGAAGAAAGGGAAAAATAATTCCAGAACTCTTCATTATAGCTCTATAATGCAAGATCTTTTTTCCATCGATGCTGTGAAACCACACTCAGGCCAGGCATCACCCTCACTCTGAATGCCCTAATGGACCTTAGAGACCATCATCACCCGATTCTTGATATTTTCCTTTTCCAAAGGCTTGTTTTGTTTTCATCCTGTTGCTCTATCACTGTTAAAACTTTCATAAGACTCAGACACACAACTCATCTTTGCTTTCAATCATTCCTTCCAGCTCTTTGATAGCACTTACTGGCTTCTCACTTTTCTGATGCCATGATTTTTCTGTTGCTGTCTGCCTACAACTTCAATCAGGCCTTTATGGCTTTTTTTCTCTGTTACCACATACATATTATATTCAAATATATGAATAAAAGGTCCTATTAACACTCACAAAAATGTTAACTTCAAATTCTTTCTAAAAAATGTTTTCCTATGGTTTATGAAAAATCTTGACAGTGATTAAGTGACCAGTGCACAAAGCAATTGATAATTGTGACAAACAATATTGATTCATTTTCTGCCTTCTGCTGCCCTATCCATTTCTGTTTGTCTGTATAGTCTGGGTTTGTAGAATATTTAGTGCTGGGATGTGGTTTTGTCCTGGCTGTGGATCTCAGTTTGTGATTACTGTTAGAGAAGTTGTTATAATGCAAGTTGAAAAGTGGGAAAAGTATTTAATAGAACTTGGAAAAGAATGCTCTGATAAGAGATATTGGCTTATCTGTCTCAGCATCTAATGTTACTGCCCTCTCACAGTAAAGAATTTCCTCCTGACACCCAATGTCAGTATAATTAGGAGTTTATTTGTGAGAGAAGTGGAGGTAAGCAGAGCAGTTTCCTACACTGAGCCATGAGCTGCTCCTAGGTTCATACCAGTTGCTAAATATTTAATTCTCCTTTTTATTATGGCGTATCCATAAATGCCAATTCTAGGCCTACAACAATTAATAGTAATTTATAGATCACAAGAATGAAACATAGAGGAAAAATAATGGTGCCAGTCTGGAATAAAGATCACTTCAGAAGTCCAAGACGTGTAGATATTTTATTTCTATCATTAAAAAAATGATAAAACTTGCAAAGATTAAACAGATCACTGAGTCAGCAGGTATGAAGCATCCTCTACTTGTTTCTTTTGTTGAACATTGTATTTGTGAAGGGTTAACCCTTAGGATGGATGGTGTAAAGGTTGCTTAGTGTGAAGTCCTAATTTCAAGGAAATTTTCATGTTCTGTTCTTTGAAGGGGTATTGACTTCCAAATCACACACAGACATGCCTCTGTTCTTCCTGGGGATGAGTCACAGTGCAACGTGGATGCAAAGCACTGGCACCAAATTTGCAGCGTGTTGATCACTGCTGATGACAGGACGAGATGTTCTCTGATCCCATGTGTGGGGTTATAGAGTGTGCCTTATTAAAAAAAAAGATTTAGAGCTATTAAAATCAGAGTGCTGAGATTTTGTTGATTTGAGGGGTTTTTATTAGTGCTCTGCTGTAGATTTTAAAGTATAATAAAGTAACAAATGTTACCTTGAGCTTAGTGGCTTTAAATGGTGGGTTAATTTACACTCAGAGTGGAGCTTTCAGTGTCAGGCGATCTCTTTCTTTTTTTTTTTTTTTTTTTTTTTTTTTTTTTTGCCACCATAAGCACTCAGCTGAAACAACAGCTATGACTCAGTTGACAGGGAACGCTGCTTGAATTGATTTAGTCCGAGTTCAGATTTAGCACATAATCATGTTGAATTTGATCCACTGTGCTGCCTAGAGATAAAAGGGTTGAAAAAAATAGATTTAGCTTATGTCAGTCTTTGTGGTGATGTCATTGCCGTGAGAGATGGAATAGCGCTGTTACTATGCTGTGCCTGCTCAGTTGGTGGGTGTACAGGGGACAGGCAACCAGCAACTCACTTTAAGTGCACAGAGCTCGTGTTGGAGGCTTGCAGGCATTGCCAGCGCTGAAACTGAATCTTGGACTGTTCAATTACAGTACTGAAGATTTTTTTTTTTTTATTCTTTTGTTGTTTTCTTCCATCGTTTGTGACTCTGAGCTTGCCTAACTCTGTGTACAAAGGCGGGGGATGCCAGCCCGTAGCATGGACTGTGATGTTTCCACTCTGGTTGCCTGTGGGGTTGATGTGGAGGTTTTTGCCAGCCAAGAGGTTAAGGTATGCGCCTGCAATCCTTTTGTTGCTTCTTAGAACAGCCTTTGGGAGCAATGGGCATTTGTATGTAGCAGTTGACAATAAGGGGGCAGATGAGATTCTGCTGCAGTGGTAAAAGACACGCAGTTAAAAAAAATCTGTTAATTAGGGGAGAGAAATATGGGAAAGGAAATATGCCTGCTTTTTACTGTCTTTTGATAAAAGAATAGCCTGGTGTTTACTCTTTAATGATATAAGAAATGGGTTATATAACTGACATCTGTGCATATGCATGTTTCATATTTATAAAAAAATCTTTCATTGTTTATTTTGTCAAGTTATTTTTAGTCCAGTGTCACTTTTTAGATCAGCCTTGCCATAAATGTTATTTATTGATGTTGATAACCTTCAGATATCTTTACTCAGTTGAACAGTAGCTGTTTCTTTCCTTCACATTCAAATCATACATGCAAGCATAAATTTTTTGTGAAGGGTTAAAAGTTTGTAGTAAGTATCTTTGTGCATCTGCAGTGTAACAGAACACAAAAAGTTATGCATCTTGCATATCATATGCATATCTGAAAAACAGTGCTTAAATCTAAGGCTTGATATGCAGGGCTCATAGTCTCTTAATTAGACAACTGCTGTAGAAAAGTCATTGTGTGTAATTGCTTACTGTTGAAATCAATTATCTTTTTCATTTATTCTCATATTACTGCAAGAAAATCACTACAAATTAAGTTTGAAAGAGGAATTCTAAGTATACTTTTCACAGATCATCTGAAAGAGCTCATAGATGTAATACAGTGATATTCAGCAGTTTATAAAGGATGAAGGTACAGACAAAATTAGTTTCTAATCTGATGGTTCTTAATATTGAAAGACTGTAACAGGGTAAAAAGGATTTATGAATTGGAGGTCAAATTTTGAACCGCTGTTCTGTTTGGTTCTGAGTCTAACATTGAAGCAACTGGAAATAAAACTACTTTGATTTGCAAGAGGTTCTGATGATTTTTATTTCCCTGTTAGTTTTTTACTGTGTGAGATCATTTATACTTTATACAGATGCTTTTGTGTTGGCACCAAGAGATTCTTCTTAATTTAAAAATTAAACTTTTTCCTAACAGTTTAATATTGAATTTAGAAATGAAAAAGTGAGTAATTCAGAAGAACGATTCAGGTGAGGAGTCTTGCCTCCATTGGGATATGTTTTTTGTATTATTTTGAAGTAGTAAAATTTTTATTTTTTTTTTCTCCTTCTCTTTTCTCTTCCTTCTCGAGCATTTTTTTAACATGTAAGATTTACACCCGCATTGATACGATCTTGTACCTGGGTCTTTTAGAGTCTGGTCCATGTTTGATGGAAGACTGTGCAAGAAATTAAAGTTGTAGTGAGCTTCTTGTATCCTCATATGTCAGTGGCAATGCAAAAGCAAAATTTTGACTAACATAAATCAGCAGAAAGCATTTCATTAACTTGAGTAAGACTTAGATTAGCCTGATTTAAGCTGCAGCATCTCTAAAGTGTGGGCCAGGAATATGAGATAAAAGAACAAAAGGGTTTCAGAGACATTACAGGAATTGTAGCCCTTTTGTGTTGCTTGGACTTTCTGTACCTTGTTTGCTTTGGTTAAAACTGCTGTTTTGCTTTTTTCCCCCTTATGTTTGAATTAAAATGTTGCTTGCAAAGACTTTGGGTATATTTACAGTGGGGACTGCACTGCAGACTGCACTGCAGCTTAGAAACGCAAAGTCTACTGTGAAGTTGGCTGGCTTAGAGGCTGTGAGCAGCGTGTGCTCTGTGACCCACAGCTCACTGCAGCCCCAAACTCTGTTGGGGAGGCTGTAGCCAGCTCTGTGCTCATCCCTGGGCTCCCAAGCAGCAGCCTGCAGTGTGCGAACCTGTGTGAAAGTTCCACTGCTGCTGCTAATTTAAAGCTGGCTGTACCTACTCCTCTTTGCTCACTTCCAGGAGAACTGCAGGGGAAAACAGTATGGCCTTTTTTTTCTTTTTTTCTTTTTTTCTTTTTTTTTTTTTTTTTTTTTTTTAATGGAAAAGGTTCACTTCAAAGTGAGGAGTTCTGGTGACAGTATGGTCACAGCATAAAAAAGTTTATGTTGACTTTGATAAGATAGGGAACAGATTTAGCTTTAAAAAGGAAGGAGGCTGTTGCTGAGAAGAGATGGGTGTGGAAGTTGAGGAGCAAAAGCAAGCACAGAATTCCTCTCTTCTCCACCTGCCCTGTGAATACCCCTCTGCCCAGCCCTTTTGTAGCCTGAAGCACTGACAACTGAAGTCCAGGTTACTGTCCCTCTCTGATAGAAGGTTTTATTGCAGGGAATGTTCTCTGTTTGTGAAGGAAACAAGGGAACATTCCCTCAGTGGTAGAACAGATACTGAAGATCTTATAATACATGTGGTGCTTGGTAAGATTTGCTAAGATGAGCTGTAGTCCTGTAGTTCTCAGCAAGGGTTGTGTTCAGGGTTTAGCATATCTCACTTTTATTTCAGTTTAGGTTTAGAACTGACATGAGGTTTGGGAGAAGGGTGCTGGTGTTACTGAGCCATTGCTCTCCCATGAGGTTTGGGAGAAGGATGCTGGTGTTGCTGAGCCATTGCTCTCCCATGAGGTTTGGGAGAAGGATGCTGGTGCTGAGCCATTGCTCTCCCATGAGGTTTGGGAGAAGGATGCTGGCCACACAGCGCTGTTGCTCTGCACTTTGCAGCACGTGTTGGCCACAGCTGCAGGCTGGGGGTGTGAGGAGCCTGCCAGGATTGCAGTAGCAGAGCTTGGTGTGTTGGGGCCCTGGAGCAGCAGTTCCCACAGCAGGTGGCAATGGGGACTCTTGGAAGTTGCCACTTCTTGAGAGCTTCAGTCCCTCACAGCTGGGGAATTCTTATACAAAGCTGGCTTTGGGTACAGGACTTGGAGCAGAGGGAGCTCTCCAGCTCACTGCTGCTCTTCCACCTCTGGAAGAGACCTTATTCTATAGGCATCTCTTAGCATCTGGCAGTCAGGCTTGGAAACACTCTTTCCATTTGGCCTCTGGAACAGGGGAGCAGTTACGTAGTACTGAAGGCAAAGCTTTTTAGTTGCTGCATTTGGACTGCTCATCCTTTCAATGAACAGAAGCTTGTATGGGTACCTTGGCAGTGGCAGGTGAGCCCCCAGCACTGACACTGTGGGTTTGGCACTCATCCAACAAGCCTTTCACTTCTGATCAGCTGCTTCTTTGAATTATCTTTTCTAATCCAAAAATTGGGTCAAGCTAATCAATGGGCTACTGACTGTAGATCAGGAACTAGAAGGGTTGAGAAGGCAACCAGAGAAATCATGAAGTGCAGTTTTGCTTCAGAGTTCACATGCATAATTAAGATTCTTTCAGTGCCTCTAGATGATAATTTCATGTAATGATCTTTGTTACATAAGCAATTAGTTAATGAATATCTTGTTTATTTCTAATAGAGGAATTCCAGATATCACCAAAACAGTGGAAGAGAATTTAAACTTGTATTTCTTATTCTAAGCAATGTGTTTTTACATGATTAATTCTACATATTCTCTCCTCATTTTTGTTCACACAGACCACTCCACTCAGAAATAAAGTAGAATTGGGGCAACTTGGAACTACTGTAAGAGAGAAGAAATATTAACGATCCAGATGGATCACATCCTGAAGACAGTAATATAACGTGGATGGGACCGTTATCTTAACAGAGGGAAAAAACTTAATGTGTACATGAACCAGGCAGCTCATGTAGGGGGTAATAGTAGAAACAGTTTCATTGTTTGGACTGTTGCTTTGGAGGATTAATCCCCATTGGAGCAGGATCTCTATCAATCTGTAAACTCCTTGCTCAGTTCAGATGCTCTTGGGAGCACCCTGCTAATGGGAGTTGTTTGGGATGGATGGGTTGGAGGTTCAGTCACTGTCCTGCAGTTGCCTTTGAGAGGTTTAGCAGTCTAAACTTCTCAGGTCTAAAGGGTAGAAGCACACTAGATTCTTGTGGTTTTTGTTCTCCGCTTCAATTCTCCACTTGTCTAAGTGGCTCATTCACAAAGATGTTCTGAGGTTTAAAGTTTAAGTGCTCTAAGGTCAGAGTCAAGTGAAGAAAACTGGAGAAAGGGGGAGAAGTGTTGTTGCCCCTCTGGATGATGCCAGCTATCCAGTGGCAGGAAGCATGACTTGCTAGGAGAGTTTCTGGGTTTCTGTCTTTACATCTTTCTCCTTAGCCATGTGAGCTTAATCCGTGGGAAGAGTCTGTTGCATAGTCATAAGACTTCACAGACGGGCTGTAAGGAGGAAACCAAACAACAGCATGACTGCCAAAAATACCCTGATGGCTAGAAAGACCTGCTCTGTAACTTCTCTTGGTATTTTCTGTAGTTGGTAGTTCTTTCTAATTGCAAATAAGGTTGAGTCTGTGAAATCTCCATGATCCAAGAATTCTGCTGGAGAAGTAGACGTGAAGTCTTTCAATCTCTGCTTACTGTCTGTGTTCATCTGGAGCAAGTCATGGAGAGGAGCTTACCAAATGCTGTAGTGCTGTTTCCAGGACACCAGCCCTGCTCTTGGCTTCAGGGTCAGCACAGAGAGACTGACAGCAAAGCTGGGGCTTGTGCAGCCAGTGCTGCTGCACACTGAGGTGCTCCCAGTTCCAGTCACAGGCTGGGCTTTGCCTCAGTCCTTCTAACACCCTTGTGAGAAGGTAGCTAGACTCTTTAGGGAAGTTCCCAAAGAAGTGATAGACTTTTGAAGGTCATAATATGCTCTTTAAGCTGATCTTCACTTATCTGTACTTGCTTTTCCCTTGCCTCAGAAGAAGGGGGGTTGCTGTTTCACCAGAGGTCAGTGCAGCACCAGGTGTTTACACACCTCTGAATATAGCAAACCTGCTTCTTCTTCTTCATCCTCTTAATGCTAACAGGGAACAGCAAAGCAAGTCAGAGGGCTTTTTATTATCTCTGATTCTCCTTTCTGTTGGAAGTCACATGAAGATATTTCCCTTTCATAAGGATAGCTAGACAATGAGTAATTTGTCAAATGAAAATAAATAACAACTGGAATGCATTGGTAGAAGGTGGAGAATTAATCCAAGGCAGGTAATAAGGTAAGATGGACCTTATAATTCTACTGACAAATGGCCCAGCCTGTGTGAGGAGCACTGAAGTGAAGGTGATTTTCTTGAGGAGATTTGAAGAATTCATCAGTGCAGCTACAGATTGACATACTTGTAATATGGATACTGATTTTTTCATTAAATAATTAAATCATTAAAATTTTAGAATAAAATTAAAATTCTCAGGAGAACCTAGAGAAATAAAGTATTCAAGTTCTTTCTCTTCTCAAAAAAAAAAAAAAAAATCAAGGACATATTATTTTCAGGTCTGTAGTGATCCAGTCTCATTTTCCTCTGAAGGTGCCGTAGATGTGCACTCTTTTGTCTCAAATTTTACTGATGCTGTTTGCTGCTGCTTAGCATGACTAAGATTTGATACTGAGCAGTGTTGCAGGTTCTGAGACAGAGGTCTGCACCAACCTTTTATGTATCTTTAGTAATTTTTTAGTAATTGATAGTAATTTTTTTTTCACATAATCTAATGTACATGCTTTGTGGTTGGAGAGGTCTTCCTTTAATATTTTCTAGGGGTGATTCTACCAGAGTCCTTAAATAATCTACTCAGTTTTGATCATTCAAGTGCTAAACAGCCTGTTTGCTTTGGAAGATGCTGCCTAATCATATGCTAGAGTGCAAACAACCGTGACAGTGTGGTCTTGAGCAGAGAATTCTTCCTTGGCAAAAAGACACTGAGGAAATTGTACCACAGTTTGTCAAACACTTGGCTAACACACAGGCTGCCAAGGGCCAGAAACTGGCCAAGCAAAGCCTCCAGTCAGTGACCACTTGCTGGAAGACTGTGTGTTTTTCCTGCACATATTTATAGTGGCACCAGCATTCTGTGCATGAGCTTTTCCTGAAGATTTCCCCCATTAATATGATTTTCAGTAAGCACCTTCTCCTTCTAAAGGCCAACAGAATTAAAATTTCCTCCAGGGGACACTTCTCCCCTTTCTTTTCCTTATTGTCAATGCCTCTAAAAAGCACATGCAGCCATCGAGTTTTGGCTCCAGCCTGTGTTTTCCATCTAGGATTCCGGTTGATTTCTCCTTTGTCCACCTTCATTCCTGCAAGCACAGACTGCCTTCTCACAACATCAGTGTCCTTGTGATGCCTTTAACTGTCCCCACATGGAATTCCTGTTGGTGCTGAATCAGGGAGAAGCCTTTGTTTGTAGCAGTTGTGATGGAGCAAACAGCCCTGCTGTCCTTGCAGGGTGGGAAAACATCTGGATGGGTCCGTGTGCTGGATGCTGCAGGAGCATCTCCATGGCACCTTCTCTTCTGTACACCTGGAGTTTCTGGGAAACCTCAAAGTGATGTTATAGGTAAAAAGTTCCAAGTGTTCTCATTTGCAGATGGAAAACGAAGGAACCAGGAAGGAAGTTCTCTGATTAGGAAACTTGGATTTGGCATGCAGAGCTGGTGTAATTAATAATTCTTATTTTCATTAATCATGTTCTGTAGATGTTCAGTCTCAAATATCGTTGAGCTCTAGGCATTTTCCAGAGACCAAGGAGCTTAGCTGAGTTAGTAGCTGATTTTGGTTTGGTTTTGGTGGAGGTTTTTGTGGCTTGTTTTGTTTGGGGGGTGTGTAGTGCAATGCTGTCCCGAGGGGGACGCAGTGATCCCCCTGGAGTCGAAGCAGGAAAAGAGGAAGTTTAATTTTTTTTTTTTTACAGCTTATATAGATTTCTAAAAAGGAGACCAGATTGGAAGACTGAGGTTCAACCTCTTCAATTCCACTGGTCTTAGAAAGTGTCCATCAATTGTCTCTTCACAGAAAGGTGTGTTAGAACATGATAAAAAGTTCTGTAAACATTAGTTTGTTTACATGAAATTTCTGACTCCAAGGCTGAAGGCTGGAAACAAGACGACAGTGTGTTGTTTTGGTTTTAATTATCCCAAACTTGCTGCTTTTCAGAATCTGCATTAAATTCTGGCAGACAGAAAGACTGACTTTGTCTTACAGGATGGCTTCATATTTATCAGGAGCATGGAAGAGGCTCCAGTTTTGCAGCACCAGGTAGTTCCACCTGTTCAAATAATAGTCCCCAAGCTGAGAAACCCAATGAACCTGTTAAGTTCTGAGCAGTAGGAACAGCAGCACTGTACAGGGGAATTTCTGCAGCTCAATTTGTCACTTGCAGAAGAATCTCTCTGCTTCATCTGTTGCAGTGAGGGATATGTTTGCCATTAAATGTGGAGGCATCCAGAGAGCTGAATCATGCAGCAGGACTTCTGCTGCACAGCCAGAGAGAAGCCACTTTGCTGAAATCACACATGTTCTTTTATTCATGTAGGTCAGATGTGTTGGTGTGAGGCAGATTAACAAATAATGGTTAAAAATCTGCTAATCCTCTCAATAAAAGAAATTCCATGTATGGAGGAGATAAGAAGATGATTGTTTTATTTGCTGTACAAATTTTACTCAAACATTGCCATCCTCAAGTTTCATCATCCTCTGCTGGATATCCTCATGCCCAGTGACAAGGTTCATTCAATTTTGGCTACTTGTCCATATTTCTTAGAGAAAATTAATAACTAAACCACTAAGAATGAAAACTTTTCAATTGTCTGATTAATTACACCTACACTAGGAAATTTGTTTTAACCAAAAAACAAATGTTGGTCATGGTGGGGGTGAGGTGGTGTATATTTTGTTTTGTTTGGAGGATTTTTGATTTATTTTCTACTGCTGATACAAAAACAAAACCAAAAGTAACCCACCAGCAGAAATGGCCTTTCTCCCTCAGAGAAGAACATTTTTTAAGAGAAGAAAATATCTCTAAGGGGCAGATCATATGTGGAACTTTTCTGAGCTGAGGGAGGAGGAAATCAGTTGATTATTGAAAATGTGGCCAAAATGAGGAAGGGGAGCATGGGAATTGGGAGGAGGGATGCCACTGTGATGAATTGCCTCTGTTGGGAAAGACCAAGAGTGGGGAAAACTCCTGTGGAGGCTGGGGCAGGTTGTGGCAGCACTGGTGTCTGAGGGGGTGACAGCAGCAGGGGAGTCAGGATGGAAGGAGAGCTTATGAAAACAAACAGTAATAATGGAGGACCAAGGTGAGAAGAGCTGACTTTGACTTCTTGTTCTGTAGTGGAATGATTTAAGGGCAGAAGATGCTGGAAAAACCCATTGATAGTCTAAAAAAAGGAGGATTTTGTGACAAAGCTTTCATCAAGCAGGTATTAAGTATCTTTGAAACCTTAGTTAAATTAATCTTGACAGCTTTCTGCTTTACTGAAAGCATCTTCCACAGGCTTCCATCCCACCTCCAAGTAACAAAATCCCTTTGTGAACAGGTACTCTGGGCTGCTGCCACTCTCCTTTCAGCTCCTTCCTCGAAACTTTTTGCTGTTAAATGTCTCACAAGGAATTAAACAATTGAACAAGGCTAGACTAAGCTACATATGCATGCATAAGACAGAAAATACTTTGGAAACCTTGCCAAAAAAAAAAAAATCAAATATATTCTCTTTTTATATATTTTATTCCTGCCTCCTCTGTGTTTCTGCTTCATCCTCCTGGAATGCAAGTAGGAATTTTGTGTTTTCCCTTGTTGCTTTTGTTCAGTGTGGTAGATGATACTAGAAATAAATAACAGTAATTTTTAAACTGTTGGAATATCCAAGCAGTAGGTGACACAGTAAGACATATTATGAGACTGTTCTGGGTGCAGTTTTTTCAGCAAATGGAGGTAGGTGATTTTATTTGATTTTCAGTTTTGATTTTAGCAATTGAAGAAATTAATAATGGTAAGTACTGTTGGTGAAAATTATTTTGAAGTTTGAAATAAAGTCTGAAGTCAGAGGAAAACAATTTTTCTGAAAAGTCATTTTCAGTGATCTTATGGAGGTGGTAAATAGTATCTCCTAAGAAGATTATCCAAGACCACGAAGAACATGAGAATTAGCAGCTAAGGAGGCACTTTTGAATGCATAATGGAGATTATCTATCCTGATGCCAAGGACAGATGGAACATACAATGAGAGACTGTTAGGGCTAGATCAGATACTCCTTTTGCTTTAGAGTGGTTTAAGGATTTATATATAACGTGAAAATCAAGTGTGCAAAATCACAAAATAAGTTTCCATTATCAGAGGTTTTAAATAAGAACAAGGGAAGCCTTGTGATGTATAAAAATTAAGAGGAAAATAATGTGTAAATCCATTAATAGCAAGATGCATAATGTGGGGAGGGTTATAGTGTGACTAATTTAATTATATTATATAATAACACAGATAATTACCTAAATTAATAGAAAAAAAACCCCTAGTACTGGCCAGAGCAGAGAAAAAAAATGCTAAAAATGCACGGGTAAGAGATATTTAAGTGTACAGAAGCTGCTAAAATCTGCCTAAGTATGCTTTAGGATGCAGCTGAAATAATTTTTTACTATTTGAAATTATCTTTAAGAATTCATAGGTTACAAAGAGACTGCTGAGGATAGGAGATTAAAAAATAGCATTTGTGTTTAAAAGGGGGAGAGGAGAAAGACTTGGACAATTACAGGTATTTTTATCTGACTTGAATTTTGGGAATAAGTTTGGAAGTACTTTGGAAGTATTTGGGCTTGGGCTGTGTAGACCAAGTTATATCAAAGCAATGTGCCTTTCTTGTTTGACAGGGCAATGGGATAAGTGGGATAAAGGAGATGTGGAGTGTAGATATTTTTGACTAAAGCTTTCACAGTGTTCAAGTAATTTCCATAAGTAATCTACACTCCAAATATAATTTCCATAAGGTAGGTGCATAGTTGTTTACAGAATGTCTAAACCAGAACCAGTTTGTTCTCAAATGGTGAAGCCATTTAAGTAGATGAGCTCATATGTTCCTTCCTGAAAGCAGGTTGAGAATAATGACAGTAGTCAAAAGGGAAAAATGTCCAAAAAATGTGTGAATGACACTGTCCTGGTAGGGCAAGGTCAAAATTCTGAACAACTATTGGTTAAACAAGAGGATGAAATTTAGTGCAAAAAGAAATAAAGTCACAGCTGTATGAAGACATTCACATGACTAAACAGTTGTGTGATGCAAATCTCTTGAGTTCTAATGAACTGCAGTGGATAATCAGCAGCAGTATCACACTTCTGTAAGCAAAACAAATGTGGATTCACCAAATGGTTTAGGTTGGAAGGGACCTTCAAATGTCATCTGGTTCCAGCCCCTGCCATGTGCAGGGACACCTTCCACCAGACCAGGTTGCTCCAAGCCCCATCCAACCTGCCTTGAACACTTCCAGAGAAGAATTTCTACCTTAGGTTCAATCCAAACTTGCCCTCTTTAGTTTAAACTCTTGCCCCTTGTCTATCACTACAGGCCCTGGTAAAGTCTCTCTCCATCTTATATATCCTCTTTAAGTATCCCAAGGCTGCCATAACACTCAGAACTCCCAAAGCCTTCTCTGGGCTGAACAACCCCAAGTCTCTCAGCCTTTCCTCACAGGTGAGGTGCTCCAGCCCAAGTTTGCTGTTGCAGCTGTGCTGTTTGTCTCTGGTGAGACTGGTTAGACTTTTGAGATGCACATTTTGTTGTCTAGAAAAGAAATTTCATGTTGCTACCTTGTTTGCAGAGCCTAAGAAGAAAACCACTGATGTGTGAAAAGTAGTACCTTTATCTTTAGAAACAGCTTATTCCATGAGAGGAACTGCAGGGCTGTTTTCTGACCAGCCAGTTTTCTGCAGGCAGCTGCCAGTCCTTGAACCAGAATCTGAGAGTTGTTGAGCTAAAAAAAATTCTTATTAATCAAGACAGCTGGGAACAAAGCCAAATGCTGGGCCATAGCAGAAATGAGTATGCTGCTTATGTTAGACAAAAGTAAATTATTGGCATACTTAAAATTTTAGAGGCTTGGGAGCTGATGCCTTTTTGCCTGATTTTTTTTTTTTTTTTAAGCAAGTGGATAAAAAAGAAAGATATTTAGCTATCTGCTTCATGCTTTTGTAGCAATTTATTAGACTTACACTGTTGAAAAACTGTAGTGATGCAAGCAGGCTGTCTGCAATTCTAACTCCCAAAATGGTGACACTTTCTGGGATAGGGGAAGGAGCTTGGCATACAGTAGCAGTCACGAAACAGGAGTTTATTCAATGCATGCTGCATCCTAGAAAACAGTACAGAATATTTTTTCATGTCATTGGCTCAGTGTAAAATTCCTGCTTAAGCTTTAACTACTATACAGTTTTATAGTTAATGTATTGTATAGTGAAATACAAGCAGAGCAAAGGATAGTAACAATTCTATAAAGAAAAGGTCTTGGATAAAGGGAATTTACTTTGGGAATAAGTAGTTGGTATAAGTATGGTAAAATGATGGTATAATGGGAATGTACATTTGTGTGTAAAATGAGGTGTGGATAAAATGTTGCAGATTGCTACCTATTTAACTACTCTCTTTTAGAATTACAAAATTACAGAATCACAGACTGGTTTGGGTTGCAAGGGACCTTAAAGATTATCCAGTCCTACCTCCTGCCATGACCAGGGACACCTTCCATAGACCAGGTTGCTCCAAGCCCTGCCCCACCTGGCCTTGAACACTCTGAGGGATGGGGCAGCCACAGCTTCTCTGGGCAGCCTGTGCCAGGGCCTCACCACCCTCACAGGGAAGAATTTCTTCTGATACCCAATCTAAACCTGACCTCTTTCAGTTGAGACAACTTACTTATATGAAGGTACCCTTATTGGTTTGTTCCCCCATAATGTTTTCCATTAAATTTGAAGTTTATATGTAGCAAATCCAGTTCTATTGTGTTTCTGCTTTGAGTATCCCTTGGCTGGAGAAAGTCTGGACTATGCTGAGCATGATTGTATTCACTTTTAGTTGCTAATTTGCCCTTCTTAATTAAATACTGATATCCCATACTGACTAAATGCACAATTTTCAATTTCAGTTCCAAATAGCAAATTCTTTTCTTGGAGCTACAACTGATGCTGCTTCTGAATTGCAGTAATGTGCAGCCAGATCCATGCATCAGGCTGAGTGGTCTGGGACACCCCCTGAATCTGAAGATGTAACCTCCACAGTGAACAGGTGGCTTCCCTTTATTTTGAATGACTGCTTCTACCAGATTTGGCATCCCACTTCTTCTCCTGTCATTTAGAATCTGTTTACACCAAAAAATCTCCTGGACCTCAAAGCCTGACTCCTTGAGTCTGCACTGTGTCAGGGGAGACTTAGGTTGGATTTCCCAGAGGGTGATTGGGCACTGAGTGGGCTCCCCAGGGAATGGTCACAGCCCCAAAGCTGACAGAGCTCAAGGAGTGTTTGGAAAATGCTCTCAGGAACAGGGTGAGATTGTTGGGGTGTCCTGTGCAGGGGCAGGAGTTGGGCTTTGATCATCCTTGTAGGTCCTTTCCTGCTCTGGATGTTCTCTGGTTCTACACATCTGTCTCCAATGTTCCAGGCTGGCACAAGGGCATTTGCAAGGCAAATGTGACACAGAGACAGTGTGAAACACTGCTACAGGGCAAGAAACTATGGGATACTGATTATTTTTGTGTCCTACTTATTTGTAAAAACTTGTTCATAAAAAGAAGAAAAATTCCTTTTGTTACCACTCTGCTTGCCAGTTACAAGGCTCGTTCCTTCTCACCAATTGCTCTGGATCTGTGGACAGCAGCTTCAGTTTCATAATGCCAGTTCACTATCTCTTTAATATCATGCTGTTACTGATATATTTTTCACATCAGGAAATGAAAATTATTTTGATGAAGAGCAGTGCTAGCTTTAGCTCTAATATAGGATTAGTCTACTTCCCAATTCTTGTTTCTAAACAGAATTCGTGCCAACTGGAAATTTTCCAGTTGGTTGAAAAATGACATGGGAGCAGTTTGGTCAGGAACATTTGTTTTTTCACCCTGGGGTTCCTTCCATCTGCCTAATAAAACAATTATATCACTGTAAGACTGAAATTCCCTGTGTCCTGTCTGGAAGTGGAAGGTACTAGTGGCTGTTGAGTCAGATGGAAACCTCTGCTTCTTTTTCTGCCCTTCTGTACCCAGTACAGAACCTGTCATCTCAGCCTTTTTGGGTGCTGGAATCTGCTTACTAAGTCCACACAAATCCTCTTTCCTGGCCTGCACAAGCCCAATTTTCTGATGCGTGCTAAATTCTTGATGTCATGAGGCACTGAAACACTATAAAGTTCTAGAGGCTGATTGAGCATTGTGTTGTATACTGGAAGTTAGAACATGCTGTTGAAATATTTTTTAATAGGCAGGTAAAGCACTGTGTGGTGTTCCTTGGCTATTTCAGCATCTGTGTAGCTTGAGATCCTGGTGTCATCTAAAGACTGGGACCTCTGATGAGGAAGAAAACAACCTCTCCAAGTGTAAAAGTATTTCAAGCACTTTTATTTTTCCACTGAAATTTATTCAAACTGGAAAGCATCTTCAGTTGTTTTACAGGTCAGTGCTGAACTGGGGGTTCCAATGACAACAGGACATTTCCTTCTCTTCCAGCCCAGTGATGATTTTTTTCTTTAGTTTTCTTTTTACCACTTCCTTACATGATACCTGTGATATTTGTTTATGCCATTAATTCTGAAACATCATTTACTTGTAGTTGATGCAGGTTTGCTAAAGACTCCACTCAGCCCCTTGACTGGAGACAAAGTATTTCTATCCTTGGTTTATCTTCATTGTACAAAGAGCTTCCAGTCTCAGAGGCTGCAGCTCCTAGGAGCTGCTCAAATGTACAGACAACAGACCTGCTCGAGTAATTTGCAAATGAAGTGTAAGACAGGGAATGACAGATGGTTGGGACAGACTGGGAAGAGCAAGGAACAGTCAAACAGCACAAGCAGAGCGTCAGACAGCGGTCACAGTGCTGCTGATTGTGACTGGGGGGGTCACTGTGGGCTGCAGAGGAAGTGGGGAGAGGATGATAATAAGAGGATGTGCATTGGTGCATCAGGAGTTTCCCTTGTACCTTTTTTTCATCAGTTAAGTAACATTTATGGAGCTGCATGATATTAGATTCTATTCTGCTCTCCTACTTAGTTTTTTTTTTTGCATCATAGTCACTTTCAAAACTGTCAGTGTCCTTTCCAAATCCAGACAAGTTGAAACTGTATTTTTAGTCCTATTCATGCAGTTTGCAGTTAGAGGAGAGGAGAGGGAGAAAGCATTCCCCATGACTGATGAGAATAGCTGAAATGCTATAAATGTTGATCACTGTAGGCAAAACAGTAAATCAGAAACAGGCAATGCAAGCATTTTATTTGTTTAAACTGTCCCATGGCTTGTTCTTGTTTATTTTTCTAGTCTAACTGGGTTGACAGTGTCAGGGAATAAGTAGTGTGCATTTTATTGTTGTTTTACAACGTTGCATCACCAAGAGTATAAATAAGGCACAGTTTCTCAGCTCTTGGTGTTGCCTTTATTGTAGTTCATCCTTGCCTTTAGCATTTTGCACACTGACGTCCTGATCCTGCATCACAGCAACAGAGGTGTCCCCTGACACTTCCACAGCCTCAGTAACAGATTTTTAAGAGGCTGTTTCTACACTCCAGTGGGGGATTGTGTAGAAGGAAAGTGATTCAGAATGAGTTATGGCAACTCTGGTTCTACTCCCATGGTTTCCCGTCAGCCTGTGGCTTCCCACTGACCATGGGTCTGTCCTGGCCTCAGTGTCACTGTGAACAGGACAGTGGGGTGGCTTCAGAAGGCTTGAGGAGATGCAATTGCAGTTGCCAAAGATCAGTGAAAAATAGTGTCATAATAAGATGAATACTTACGTAGCTTTTCTTATAGTATCAAAGTTTATACAGTTAATAGGAAGAAATTCTTTGATGAGAGGGTGGTGAGGGCCTGGCACAGATTGCCCAGAAAAGCTGTGGCTGCCCCATCCCTGCAAGTGTCTAAACCAGGTGGGACAGGGCTTGGAGCAACCTGGTCTATGGAAGGTGTCCCTGCCCACAGCAGGGGTTTGGAACTAGGTGAACTTTAAGGCCCCTTCCAACCCAAACCATTTTATAGTTCTGTGAATATGAATAATTTTCACACAGCTTCTCATAATAACTAACTTCAGTCCTAGTTTTGTGCACAGGTTTGACCACCAGTCCCTTATTTATTATTGTCTCTGGCACTTCAGTTTGGTTGTGGAGTTGCTTTGTTTCTTCTCCTGGAGTGCCAGCTAACTATTTTTATGAGAAATACGGGCTTGTGTCTACAGTAGCATTTTGAGTCTGAGCTGGGCATTCTCATGAGGCATCTTTCTTCCCTGTTGCTCTTCATTAACTGTGCTTTTCATTCACATCACAGAGCAGTTCATGAACTGGATGTCTTTCAGATGAAATTCATATAGAAGATGCACTCCAGTAGCGTGCCTGATATGCTCCAACAGCTAATGGGCATTCAGTCCATGGCACCTGATCAGAAAGTCCTCAGCACCAACTGTTTTGCTGCAGAGATCTGCTCTTGGAACATTCCTTATTAACATAAATGTAGCAGCTTTTGGTAAAAACTAATTAAGGATGTTTTTCTTCCTTATTTTGTGTGCTAAATTAAGATAATAAGAACTTGAGAAACATACACAGTAATTTGTTCCTTTTGCTACCAATTAATTGTTGGGCTTAACAGCAGGAACAAGACAAAAGTGATAGCTGATATTGTACTATGAACATTCTTAAATCCAATGCAGATGAGCCCCCTGGATTTCACTATATATATTATCTACCCAGTTATTATTTGAAATCTTAAAGCAAAAAAAAAAAAAAAAAAGGCTGTTCTTTCAGGACAGTCTGAGTATTTTCTTCATATCTTTGTTCCTAGCATTATTTTACCATTCTCAAACCAAAATGTAAGGCTGCTGTTTAGAAAACAAATGCATTAAATCTTCCACAAATCTGTTCGGGTTTTGATTTTTTTTCCCCCCACTGCCAAATACAATGCAAAAGAAAAAAAAAAAAAGACAACTATTATGTGATGTTGCACAATAATGGTAGCCAGGACTGGAATCAAATGTAGGTTTTCAGGGAACAAAGAATAATGTCTCTACAGAATATGCTCCAGCACTGAGGTTGAATCTAATGGATCTGGTCATAGAATGTGCACTTCGCCAGCTGGTTTGAAAGAGCACTTCCAGCATTTCAGGGAGCTCATACAGCATCTGGAACTGGAGTACTTCAAATATGGTGTGCTCAGAAATGCTGTGGCTGATGATACAGTAAAATAACAGTGCTCCTATAAAGAAGAAATGTAAAGTGTGGATTTTTCTTTTAGCTCAGTCGTTGGGTGTGAAATTGAATTGCGAACTCTCCAAACTATATTAAATCAGCCCCTTGGCATTGCCACAGGAACAATTTATTTCATCTTGAAGGAGCCTTTGGTTTCCAGATCAGTGGAGCTAAGCAGGAGGAATGTGCGTCACATTGAGGTAAACAGGGATATGAGCTGGTTAAAAACAGAAAAGGCAACGCAGCAAAATTCTGTGTCCCTGACATTTGTCAGCTTCTTCCAAAATGTGAATGCATTTCCATTAAGCTTTGGGGCAGATATTATCTCTGTACCTTTTGTTGTGCTGATGAGCTGGAACACAAAGGTAAATTTATTTGATTCAGCTGATTTTTCAAGAGGGACATCTGTGTTGTTCTGTTCACTGGGATGTTTGCAGTGCTGTCATGCCGTGGTGGGCATGTAATGCAGTAGGGCTGGTGAGGGATGGATGCCTCTTCCTGCCTTAGTCCCAGCGTGAGGTGGGACCAGCAAACTTCTTCCAGCTCCTGACCTACTTTTGCCATCAGGGCTCTTTGAGAGATGACAAGTTACAAATGTCTTTACAACATTGTGTAGCATCTGTTATACTTTCTCAAAGTCCTTCTCTGGAACAAGACACTGGATCTGTAAGCAATAAGCATTACATCAAATATTTTTGCTGTCAGAATGATTTTCACACAATGTGGAGGGCAGAACACTCAGTGCCACCTTCAGGGTGTAATAGTTCTATGCAGACACCACTGAAGAGCCCCAGTGTGTAAGGATAACACGGCAGGATGTGTGAGCCATGGACCAGGGCTGTGTTTTGTGGCCAGTGTGCTCCTGTTTAGGGTTGATTCACTGCAAATTGCTGAGCAATGAGGCCATTGAGCATCACTTCTGAAATACAAACTGTGCATTCTTTGCATGGTAAAGCCTAAAGGTACTAGGCTCCCCTTCATCAGGATTGCAGTAGTGCAGGCAAATCAATCTTTATTTTACTAGAGAGAGCAAGATTTAATGCATTTTGTAACAACCCCCCCCAATCCTGAAGCCCAGCCTTAAAATTCTTTTTGGCTTTACTGTTTCATTTCATCTCTGGTTCACAATTTACCTGACCTTCACCTCTTGAAAACAGGAGAAAGCCAAGCATAGAACAACAAACTGAATCGACTGGGGTAGCAAACTGTGTTGGTTTGTTCATGTACTGAGAGAATTTTGCAATTTTGGAAGATGCTACTTACTGCCATGTTTAATGTACATAAACCCAAGCTCTTTCCAGCCCTATCTCAATGCTCTAATCTAACTTCATGAAGAAATGAGCAGGGCTTTGCACTGAGTTCCAAGGTGAGGAACACACTTGTAGACAATACAGTAACCAGGAGGTTATTGCAGAGTACTTGGTGATTCTGATTACCTTACAAAATAGCCAGTGTTCCCTGGTCTTCCCCCCCTTTCAAAATGTCTCACATGTAGAAATGTCCTTTTAAAATGTACCCTGGTGAATGACAGGTAGAAAGACACATTTTTCCATTGCTCTTGCCAACTGTGGGATTGCATGAGGCTTTCCCTTGGGTAACAGAAGAAACTTTCTGCAGACCAACATTCAGATAGTAATATTCAGTGTGAATATTTTATTCAAATAATAACCTCCCCCACTTGTAAGGAGGGAGTAGGAGGATCACACACTCTCAACTGCAGCTACCTACAGTGAAAGGTGAAATAAAAAGCTACAACCTGGTGACCTTTACCTTATGGGCATTTCTAAATGGTAAATTTGTGTTTTATTCTCCTGCCATAACTTAAAGGCAGCAGGAAAAGCCCATAGGAATTCTCTGTTTATCATCACTGGTTTAAAATATTTCCTCTATTTACAGCACTCCTGAAATTTTGACTGAGAATCAATAGTGGTTTTTCATATGCACTACCAGGATTTCTCAATAAGTTTCACCTTTTTAGAAGCAGAGAATTTGATCATTGAAGATCCTGTTGCTTATTCTGGCTACTTGTGGAGTTCTTGCTTTTAAGGAATGTTTACATGTGAGTTGTATCAAGCTGCTTGCTTGTTTTGTGTGTTCTTATATAATTGTTAAAAGCACTTCAGGTGAATCCAGTTAAGTTTTCATTAGACAAATCAGGATCCCTTTTTGCTTTCCTCTAGTCTTTCCTTTCCTTTTGTCTTTGAGAACCACAGAAATGCTCTCTCTCATCAGCACAGAAGTGCTCTTCTCTCATCTTTCCTTTTTACCCCTTTCATCAAAGTAATTAGTCTTTTTTCTATTTCTGGGCCAGTGGCATTTTGATATGTTATAGGTCTAGTGCTAAATAACTGCTTCAATTTAAGTCTAAATCTTTTAACAAGCAGTCTTTGTTTAATATCAGCACTGTTAGTTATTTTAATTCTGCTAATCTCTTTCCCTTCACATTATTTATTGATTTCCTTACACACAGATGCAGCAGGAAATACCTCATACTTCGGGTTCTCTTTCCCAATGCAAGATCTCAGAATCCCAGAACAGTTTAACCTGGAAGGGTCCATCTCATTCCAGCCCCAGCTATGGGCAAGGACACCTTCCACTACACTAGTTTGCTCAGATCCCTGTCCAGCCTGGCTCTGAACACTTCCAGGGATGGATATCATCTACCTTTACCTCCTATGACAGGTTCACAACTTCTCTAATCATCCTTGAAGTGTTTTGTTGCCCTTCCATCTTGCCTCCATCTTCCTTAATCATGGATGAGCAGAGCCCCACACAATATCCAGACTAGGTCATAACAATACCCTTCACTTGGCATTGACATATCTCAGTGCTGAAATCACTTCAGCTCATATTTTCTAGGCTTCTGTTTTAGTATTTTTGTTAAATGTGTGTTCACCTTAGTGACTCCTGTATCCTTCTAGAAGTAACTGGTGTCCCCATCCTTTTTGCTATAAACAGGGAATTAATCTGTTCTTAGATTGTTCTTACTACAAGACTCTTAAGTGCATAGCTTCTGCAGCTTTACCAGATTCTGTCTTCTTTCTTGTGAGAGCTCTCATGAGAGCTTTGTAGGGTTGCAACCAGCACGGCTTGTCTGGAAACAGAATACATTCAACTCTGAGAGAGGGGTTTATGTCTTAATGGGATATTTATATCCAGTACAGAACTTATTTCAGGAAAAACTAATTTCATAATTGTGAATTATATCCCTTTCCTTATTGTGGTTAGTCCCTTGGAGTATCTTTTACATGAATGAACAGGAAAAATTAAAATAGGAAAAATGCTTTCTTTATTTGCTCACAAAACTCTAGGAAAAACATTAGGCTAAAGTTCTAAATCACAGCCATCTCCTAAATCAAATGTGTAGCAAGGGTGATAATGAGTGTAAACACACTGAATAATGAAATGTAATTTGGGTTCTGAGTTTTAGGGCTCTAATCCAAAGCTCGCTGATGTCTGTGGAAAAGCTTCCATTGATTTGAATTAGGCCTTGGCTTTTGTCCTGAATGAACACAATACCAGTGGAGCTATTCATGAAAGAAATGTTTGGAAATAAATCACAGG
This sequence comes from Cettia cetti, assembly GCA_013401135.1. Lineage (NCBI taxonomy): Eukaryota > Metazoa > Chordata > Aves > Passeriformes > Sylviidae > Cettia > Cettia cetti. Next base: position 24,207 of record VZUI01032942.1, read on the forward strand.
AACTTGCTGTGTCAGAACCCAATTCACTTGCTAATTATGGCTGTCATGTTTTACAATGCTCATTGTGTCAATACTTTGTCATAGTCCCTCACATGAACTAACCAAATTCAATCTTAAAAAAATAATTTGCTGCCGCTGCTGTAATTGGAACGTTGTTTCTGGATCATTACTCTGGTGTTTGAAACCTTCTTTAACTTCTAGACTAAACCTGTTTATGCAAACTGTTTCCACTTGTTTTATGCCAACATAGTCTTCTAGATTTACCCCATACAGTATGATTTGTCCTTGCTCTGAACAATACTGGTAAATTGCTGATGACTGTCCCATCTCCTCTCAGTCTTTGCTTTGTTTTGCTAAATAAGCCAAACATTTTAATTTCTTATTAAGTTGTTAATTTATAGAATTATGGAATGGTTAAAGATGGAAAAGACCTTTAAGATCATCTAATTCAACCATTAACTCAGCACTGCTGTGATGTCCTAATCCATGTCCCCAAGTGCCACATCCACCTGCCTTTTGATCACTCCCAGGGATGGTGATTCCATCAGTTACCTGGGCAGTCTGTTCCAATGCCTGTCAACCCTTTCAGTGAAAAAATTGTTCCTAATGTCCTGCCTAAACCTCCCCTGGCTCAGCTTGAGGCCATGTCCTCTTGTCCTGATGCTTGTTCCCTGGGAGCAGAGCCCAACCCCCACCTGGCTGCCCCTCCTGTCAGGGAGTTGTGGAGAGGGAGAATATTCCCCCTGAGCCTCCTTTTCTCCCTTTTGAGCTCCCTCAGCTTCTCTCCACAGACTTGTGCTCCAGACCCTTCCCCAGCTCTGTTGTCCTCCTTTGAACTCATTCCAGCACCTCTCTGTAACCTTTAGCTGGATCTATTCCCATTAATCTGCTTAGGATACAGGCAGCAACCCCTGCATTTTTAATGAGCTGCTACAGTGCCATGTACAATGCTGTTAATACTCTCCTCGCTTTACTGGAAATACTTTTCCAAATATATCCAGCATCTTGTTTACCTCCCTATGGCTGCATTTCACTGATCCCTGTTACCATGTGACTTGCAGGGTCTTGGTCCCCGATGAGCTCCCATTTAGTGCTAGAAATAGTTTTTATTCCAGGGCATAGGTTTGCCCTTGTCCTCAGAGGCTTTTAGTTCCTGTCTGTCACTCCAGCGCTCATTTCTTCCTTGCATGGTGCTCTGTTTGTTCTTGGCATTGGCTGTCCTAAATGATAACCATCAAGCTGGAGTAATCAGCAGCTTTAATTAGTATGGTCCTACTTTGTGCTAATTTTGTTAATTTAGAAAACAAACAAAAAAAGAACTTTGGAAACTGCTAGAGGCACTGAGTGATGGGAGCTGACATAAGGTGACAGGAAAGAACTGGGGAAAGGTGCCCAGTGTTGGACAAAGGAATAACGAGAGGAAGAGAGGGCAAGGGGCCCACAAGGCAAAAGTGAGAACTTGGTGAAGTGAAGGTTGCCCACATTTTCCAGAACATTATTTGGGCCCCATTGAGACATAATTGGGATGGATGAAGACACTCCAAGATCCCAGAAATAAATGTGTAACTCTTGACTTTCTACATTTTGACTTTTTAAGAATAGCAACACTGCTGCTTAACTTAGGATGGGTTTTTTTCACAAGTTTTCAAAGTGCTATGAAAGTTCAAGGACTTATTTTCTAAAAGCATTTTAAAAGTACCAAATCCTAAAAGCACTTTAAAAGTACTGAATTGAGAGGATTATGAGTCTTGAATAATTTATCCACAAAACTTGAAAGGGAAAGAATTTGCTTAGGTCTTTAAAACATATATGATAAATTTTCTTATAGATTGGAATGACTCTGAAAGACTTTTATCCAGATAAGTGCATTCAGCAGATATTAGAAGTCACAGGCAATAGCAATTAAGGCATAAGGCATTTCCCGGGAATTTATATCAAGCTGGGAGAAGTGGGGATGGCTTAAAATGCAGCTGAGGGCCATTAACTTCACTTGATGATTAATGACCTCTGCTGAGGTCATTATTATTATCAGCTGAAAATGTAGAAAAGTCCAGATGTATGAATCTTTTTAATGGGAGTTGCAGTTTCGGTGAGTGCAGTGGAAGTGTCCCCACTGTGGATAGACTGCCCTGTAACAATATCAAATAGAGGGCTTGATTTCCCACCTCCCCACAGCATTTTCAGGAGCATTTATCAAGGCTGGGTCTCTAAAGCTGTGCCACAGTATCAAATTGAAAAGCAAGTAGAATGAAGTCCATAGTGCTTTAAAGTTCTCCCAGTGTGGCAATGGTATCCAGGACTTAATCAGCTTTTTTTACAGTTCTCCATCTATCCCTTTCAGTGCCTAATCAGAGTGAGTCTCAGTGTAGGCCAGGAATGTCCTCCCTAATGTTGTGTTAGGTCCCTCACCAAGATCTGGGCTCAGGGATGTGTTACAGAGAGGGCAGGCACATAGCCCTGACTGTTGCATCCAGACAGGGAGCATCTCTTTATTAATAAATAGTCAGTTGGAGTAGATACTTCCCAGTGTCCAGACGGGGAGGATGCCCATGCATGGTTCTTTCCACTCTTGGTGAAATTTTTTTTTCATATGATGAATGATTTCATTGTTGACTTGTAGAGAAACTGAGAGCTACTACTGGGAAATGTTCATCTTGCTTTATGAGACTTCTATTATAGTATCTTGATCGTCCTATGTATATATATATATATATACATACACATACCCCTTTATATCTCTCACAGAATCATAGAATAGGTTGAAGACCTTCAGGATTAACTGTTGACCTAGCACTGCCAAGTCCCCCACTAATATGTATAAAAATTTGTTTATTTAATGTAAAAAATATACTGAAGAGGTCTGAAGTAGGTAATAAAGACAACATGAAGACATAAGCTTTGATTAGTCACTTTATTTTTTGTTTGTACTATGTTTCTGAATGCTGTGTGAGTCCTACTTTCACAGACAGTGGGCCCCTGTCCCTTTCTCTCCCTTCCCCAAGCCCTTTTTCCCTGGTCATTGTGAAGGTTGTAGCATCAAAATTCTAATCAGGACAGGACTGGGATGACTGCTGCCTTTGGCTGACCTTTATACAAATGCTTCTGGATGTAGGCTCCTGCCCAGGAAAATGGAATTTTTCAAAAATATAAGTAAAGCAGATAAAATGCATAACTGAGGGGTGAAATGTTGACAATTTGGACATTGGGTGGCAAAACTAGACCTGCTTGTACAAACCTATGCACTTCACACTGTTTTGGGGATTGCTTCATGCCTTTAGTCACCCTCTGCCAAACCACAGAGCTCTTGCCTCCCTTTTTTTCTTTCTTTTTCTTTTTTCATCCTGCCAAAGTATCTCCTGCGGTGAGAGGAAGAGGTGAGTGAGGTCAAGGCAGAATGAAATGAAAATCATGAAAGCCTAATAGACCGTAGGGAGGTTCCTTTGAAAGGGTGCCAGCGATGGAATATCAGATATGGGGAGGAAGACCACAGAGTTGGCAGTGAATGAAAGGAGATGGGGCACATGCGCCGTGGTGTCCCAGCCCCAGCCATGGAGCTGGCCTGTTTCCCTATTAACTCCTTAACAAATGTCTCACTCTGACATGGTGCTGTTAGTGCTCCCTGATGCAGCTGCACTGTGCTTCAGGATGCATTTATTTTTCTGAGAAGTTCTGAATTCCTTCTTTTGCTTGTTAGCTCAATAGACAGAACTGAAGTATTGATGAGATTGTATAAATTGCATTTTCTTTTTTATCTTCTGTAGTCTCTACCAGTTATACACTGTAAGGGAAAAGAAATAGTTTTCCTGGATGAGAAGCTAAGAAATCGTGTTTTAAAACATGTAAAAATGTGAGGACTTGCAGAGTTAGCAAAGAAAACAGAATCCTGAAATGGTTTGAATTTGAAAGAACCTTAAAGATCATATAATTCCAATTCCCCTCCATGGGCAGGGACACTTTCCACTAGACCAGGTCACTCAAAGCCTCATCCAGCCTTGCTTTGAACATTTCCAGGGATGGGGCATCCACATCAGGTTATTGTCAATATACATTAGGTTATTTTAATTATACAACCCCCGATGTAACAGCCCTCAGTGTATATAAAATGGTGTAGCAAATCATCTCACCAGTGGTTTTTTTTTCAGAACAAAGCACTCCTAAAAGCAGGGGCTTTGGTCTGGCTGATTCTCCATCTTACAAACTTCAAGTGTTGATTGCAGTAGTTAAAATGCTCAGTTTTGATGTGTGACTCACTGGATAGCAGCCTGAAATCTGAGTAAAGATGAAGGCTGGACTAAATAAAAACTGCCCCCTTTCAGCCTTGGCATTTTATGAATCAATGCTTGTGTGAAAGAAAAGACCTCTGCAAGTGTCAGAATTGATTTAAGAACTTTGGGTTTATTTGATGGTGTGGAACTTAGTCTTCTGTGTGCTCACAGCTTGCAGAGAAATCACAGAGTCTGAGCCCCCAAGGCTGCCAAAGTGCCTTGAATTTCTGCTCAAGTGCATGGATGTGGTAAACTTCAGACCTTCCTTTTATGTTGTTAAATATCCCTATTTTTGTCGTGAGCTTTTGAGCTTGTTTCTGCAGCTAAACGTTTTGAAGCCTGAAGTTTGTCTTTGGGAGAGATCACTGTTTTCAGTTGTCCAATTTGTTTCCAGATGCTGCAGGACCTCTCAAAGAACAAGTGTATATTCTTTTAAGTATTTAAATGAAAAAACATCCAGAAAAACATACCATGTCATACAAAATGACCCTGCAGTGCTGATGTGGATGTAAGCCTCAGTTGCAGCCTTTGTCTGACTCCAGTGTAATTCAGCACAATGGTTGCTTCTGTGCAGATGAGCCCACTGTTGTTTGGTGTTTTCAGTCACGTGCCCTTTCAGCTTCATTTTGAATGTCACTGTCATAGGTTGGCTCAACTTTTATGAGGAGTTCAATAGCTGCTGGGTTCTCTATTTAAAGACTACTTCCCCTAAACCTTTTTCAGAGTTCAGCACTACCAGACCACCGCTTTCCTTAATTTCTTTTCACAGAGCCTTTATTTGTCTATGGACACCTGTCCCCAGAGGCCACAGGCTGAAACCTCCTGCTTAAACATTTGTCAAGCTTCAGATTGTTGTTTGACTCAGACTGATGTGACAGAGCACAAAATTAATCTTCAGCATTATTTCTTTTTCCTTTGCAGGAGAAATTTGAAGGTTTGTTTCGTGCCTATGATGACTGCGTGACATTCCAACTGTTCAAAAGCTTCAGGCGTGTGCGGATAAATTTTAGCAGTCCCAAATCAGCTGCTCGTGCCAGAATAGAGCTGCATGAAACACAGTTCAGAGGGAAGAAGCTAAAGTTGTATTTTGCACAGGTAAATAAATCTGCATCTTCTTCTGTGTTACTGCACAGTATTTCTAGAAAAGCTATGCACTAACACTGAAAAAAAGTAATAAAGGTTTCTCCCATGCCCAGTCTCTCTGATAGAAGATCACTTAAACCTCCTTGTGTTGACTGAGCTGTTTCTGCCCTAAGGTTCTGCAGTAAATTTAAAGGACCACTTTGGACTAAAGTTGCTCATTCAACACACAATTATGTATCTCAGAGGTGATTTACAACACTGGGTGTTGTCTGTAGGTAACTCTCTTAACTAACCATAAGAAAGTGCTAATGTAAAGAATGCAAGTGAATAAAAAGATGGGACTGGAATACATATTTGGCTGCAACCCTGAGCCACAGTTAGGCTTCTTCCTGCCTTTTCCTTACTGAATACATGAATTACAAATATTGAATTCTCTAAAAGGAATTTATTGAGTCCAAATCAAAGGAAGAAGGTAGGGGAAAAAAACACTCCCAGCCTGGGGCTGTAGGTGATTATATTCATCTATTGGAACTGTCAGGTGGGGGTTCAGTTTTCCTTGGCCAAGGGAGAGAGAATGTAGATCTTCCACAGCAGCTGGGGTCCCAGCCAGGATAGAGAAAGTTGAGGGAGGTTGAGAACCCAACGAGCACCTCTTCTGAATGCAGTTTAATAAATTGATGTGGTCACTGTGGCTTGTGAGATACCCAGTAGTGTTTATAAGCAATGTAGGTGTGCTTTGAGCTGCTAGGCTGGCCCTTCAGAGGTCTGAGGATAAGGGCTGGCTCACTTGAAGGTATCAAGCAAACCCATAGTGTTAAATTATGAGCCTCTTCATCCTGGTCAGAATAGGAGCCGTTTTGAACCTTGGCAGGAGCAGAACCACAGGAAGATGGGAAGCTATAGCTGTGAAAAAAACAATGTGCTTAACGAGTTAGATGAGCTCAGAAGATCTTACAGCTGGATTTAGGTGTTAAGAATCTGTCTCAATCCCATTTTCTATGTCCTGATCTCCTAAATCTGGCTCTGAAATTTTTTTTGAAAGGTTCCAAAACCTGCAGTTAAACAGATCTGAGAATGGTTTCATTCTAACTATATATTCAAGAGATTAATTGAAAACTTGGGATAACAAGAAAAAGAAAAATATGGCCAATAGTGATTAGTCTCCCTATTTAAGCTGATTTCCTACAGAGCCATTCTGGTACCTGCACTGTGCTCTCCAGTACACATAGTCTTACAAGAGCTTATTAGTCTTGTTCAGGGAATAAAGATGTGGCAGCAGCAGTGCCTGGGGCAGTGTCTGGCCTCAGCCAGGCTAAATAACCACTTCCTACAAGTTCTGAGGAACATGGAGTTGAGAGATTGAGACTGGCTCTTTGCAAACCCTGTTCTGGCACATCAGGGTACCATCCCAGGACCCTGGTGTGTTTGCTGTCATGGAAGTAGAGTTTATTGCTCAAGCTGGTTGTGACCTTGCTCAGGTATGGCTGCATTGCAATTCACTTATTACCCAATAAGAATTCACAGTTCACAAGGCTTCTTTAACATATTAGAAAAGAGCAGGAATTAAAGTAGATAATTAAAGATGGAAATAAAATAAGGACACTCAGTTGCAAATGACTAAGGGACATCATAGATTCCTTTTTCACTTCAATTAAAGAAAAATATCTATAGAAACCTTTCTGAAGTTACTTACAAAGCCTTGGTGCAGGAGTTACTTGTGTAATGTCACTTTACTTGTGCATTTAGACCACATCACAACACCTTTAAAAGGTGTAAAAAGTGCCTTTACAGCCTGAAGGATCTCAGAACTAGCAGCTGTGGCTACCAAAGCTTTGCATTTATCATGAGAGAAGGTGCACAAGAGGCACAGACATTGTAGCTTGCTGATGTCACAGCCCCACACTGCGCATTTACTGCAGAGGCACCATCTGCAAGGCTGAGATGAAATTCATCTCCAGCCTTCTCTCCTGAGACTGATGCTGAAACCCTGCCTGGGTGGCATTTGGGATGAGAAGGGTATGATTTGAGCAGTCATTCCATTTAGCCATCCTGTGGGGGATGAGAAACTGGACATGAGCTGGCAATGTGCCCTGACACCCCAAATATCCTGGGCTGCATCACCCACAATGTGACCAGCAGGCCAAGGGACGTGGCTCTGATCCAGTGAGATTCCACCTGGGTCCTGTGTCCAGCACTGCCCCAAATGCAGGAAAGGCATGGACCTGTGGGAGTGAGGCCAGAGAAAGCCACAAAGGTGCTCAGAGGGCTGGAGCCCCTCTGCTGTGGAGACAGGCTGAAAACTGGGGTGTTCAGCCTGGAGAAGAGAAGGCTCCGACGTTTTAGCAGGGGCTGTTGCAATAGGACAAGGAGAAAACAGTCAAACTAAAATAAGGTTGTTTTAGGCTAGATGCAAGGAACAAATCTTTTACAGTAAGAGTGGTGAAACACTGGCACAGGTTGCTCAGAGGAGTTGTGGATGCCCCATCCCTGGGAATATTCAAGGCCAGGCTGGATAGGACTCTGAGCATGGCAGGAGGATTGGAGGAGATGACCTTTAATGGTCCCTTCCAACCCAAAACCGTCCTATGATTCTATCCTGTACTAAACAGTGTCTTTGTTATGCTTTAAAGATTCAGACCTCTGAGACAGATGGAGACAAGCTTCATTTGGCACCACCACAGCCTGCAAAACAGTTTCTCATCTCGCCTCCAGCCTCCCCACCTGTAGGGTGGCAACCAATAGATGATGCTACACCTGTCATCAACTACGACCTCCTTTATGCAGTTTCTAAGCTTGGACCAGGTAAGCTTGTGGTCCTTGGGTGAAAACATGTCAGGAAAAGCAAGCAAGAAATACCAGTGTAGATAATAATTGTAGAGGGAGCTGGCATAGAGCTGGAAGTTGCATTAAAATTTGGATTTCAGTTGATGGATGTCACCTGGTTTTCCTTCAGACTGAGTTTTGCCATGTGTAGGCACAGAATTGTGTGTTATCTGCAGCTTGTGAGAGCTGATCAAAGCTTTGCTCACACCATTTATTGTGCTGGGTTTTGTGCCTAGATGAGACAGCTGAGGCTTTAGGTGGGGACTGGACAAATGTTTGGCTATGGATGTGAGGAGTTTTTTGCTGTACACGACATCTGCTCAGTACTGCATTCCAAGGTGCAGATTTCTCACTTGAAAAAGTGCACCTCCACTGGAGTGGAGAATCTCTCACGTTGTTTGTTGAGAGAGAACTACTGTTCCCTAGTCCCGGTGGGATTGCTCTGTTAGGAATGCTCATTTCCTGCTGAAAACTATGCAGGAGGAATGGGTTAAGTTGTAGCTTCTGTTAGCACAGGATAAATGTCAATGGATAATGCATCCAGGCTTTCTTCTGTCTTCCCATTTTCAGCTAATGGCAGGAATTGAAGCTAGCTGGGATTTTCAAGCAGAGCTTTCCCTTGGAAAATGCTCATGATGAAAACAAAACTTTGCATAGGAGAGGGTTACTTTTGATTTAATTAAGTCATCTTTACAAAAAGTTTTCTTTCAAAGCTCTTAAAGCATCCTGTTTTAGAATTTTCAAAACGAGTAAGGTTCCAGTTTCAGGTCTAAACAGTATCATTTACAAATTAATCTAATTTACATTCATAAGCCACAAGGAAAAAATAGCCTATTAAATTATCTTCATACCGAAATAAAACATTTCAGATCCAATCTAATAACAATTGTGGGGGTGAGCTCATGAAAATTTAGCAGTTTATTTTTGAAATTCTTGTGGGATGAGAGAATTGTTTTCTCCCCAGCTGTACTGGGAGTGCTGCTTGCTCGCCCTGAGAGCAGCTTCCAATTGCAGACGTCTGATCATTGGGGCTTTTGTGCAACTGCACCAAAGGAACTCAGAGCTGGAGTGCAGGAAGATGTTTCATGATTCACAGGGTTTGTTGGATTGTCTCCTATCTTTTTCACATGGGATCTCTCACAAGAGGAAAATATATATCAAGAGATTCCTATGGTTTGTTCCCCTTCAGCAGGAAAGCCCATGGAAAAAGGCAGTCAGGTGGAAGACTTCATACAGTATTGCATATTATTATTTCCAGGAGTGATACTTTGCTTCTAAAATGCTGAATGAAAGAAAAATCAAAAACTTCCTTTTTTTTTCTTTCCCCCCCCCCCACTTTGATGCAGCAGTGTTATAAATGGAAACATGTAAACGAATTCCTGAGCTAGCTGGGTAATAAATCAATTCCTGTTCTGGAGCAGTGGAATGTGAAATATCACTCATTGTCCCACACTCTGGGACAGCTTTGCGTGAAGGTCAAATTCACCCGGATTTAAGGAGCCTGCAGGGAGCCATAGGAAAAGCCATTGTGTGCTCTCTTCTTTCTATTTTTAGCACTTGTTAGAGGGATCAATTTTAGTTAACTGCAGCGGCGGGTTTAAAATAGTGTTGCTGTTCTCAGTTGTGCATTTACTATGTTTAGAATTTCATTGAAAAACAAATCCCACTAACACTCATTTCTCAGTACTGCAGCAGTAAAACATTGCTGGACATCAAACAGCATTGGTAGCCTCAGAGAAGAGATTTTTTTCGTTCAAAAGCACAGTTTAAAAATGTAACTACAGCTTATCAGCTGTCGAAAAATACTCACTTGGCACAGTTGTTTACAGAGCTGAGAATGTTAGAATCTGACTTCCATGTCTTTAACTTGTGAGGAATCTTTGCTGTATTAAATGCAGTGATTTAGTAAAATAAACATCTGAGGACCTGGAAAAGTCATTAGCACTTCTAAATAGTGAACAGTCTTTGTATGAGCATATGATGAGTCTTACTGTCCTACTTCACTGGGATTGCAAGATGTGCCACTTGGACACAGACCCATGCTCCTTCCCCATTCCCTGAATCCAGGTCATCTTCTGTCACAGTACAGTGCCATAAACATCATAGCCACAAAATTAGGGACCAAAACTGTCCCTGGGTGCAGAATGTTGGGAGATTTGCTCCTGAGTATAAGGAATATGTTGGAAGTGAGTTAACAGATTTGCTGCGTGCCAGCAGTTTTGGGACAGGTGTTTTAGCTGCAGCAGTGACAGGCTGGCATCTTGGAGATCTAATGGAACAGATTTCTTTCTGTGCTCAAAAGGAAGCTGGTTTTGGTCCCTTCACATGGGATTGAGGTCAGTGAGGGTGCATTTACTCCTTAGGGAAGATCGTGGCATATTTAATTAAGTTCCTGGATGATTGATGTATATTCTCACTTTCTGCAGATGCAGAAATTAGGTTTTAAATGAGGCATGAACAGAGTGCTGTAGATCAGTCAGAGTCAGGAACCATGACTGTGCCTGGTGCTGACCACCAGCGTACAATCTTTTCAATATATTGCAAATAAAGGAGTGCAATTGTTAATCATTTTGCTGGAAAACACTTCCACTGTTAAGACAACTTCCAGTTGTTTGATGTGCTGATGAAGATGTGAAGACATCAGGGCCTGGACTAGAGAACATCATGGTAGGTTGCAAGCATTCCTGTAGGTAAAAGCTAGCTCCAAGTTAGGCCAGATGAGGATACAACTTGGATCTGACAGGCAAACAACCACCCCACCTTGCAAATATATTTTATATGAGAAACATTTGCAAGGTGGAGGGAGAGGAAGTCTCCAGGTCCAGGCTGTATCTACAGCAGAGCTGCTCCTCTCAAAGGACAGGCAGCTGTTTGCCATTTATTAGTGCAGTGATTTGCAAACTATCCTCTTGTTACTAGAATATGCCCTTTTTTTTTCTGGAAGGCTGTCCCTCCCTCTCCCTATCTACTCCCCAGCCTGCCTATATCTGCCCTCCTTCCCCCACTGCTTCTCTCTTCACAAGTGCCCTGTACCCCCTCATTTCTAACTCTGCACACCAGAGTGCCTTTCCCCAGGATCTCAGGTGCCACCCTGACTTCCCCTTGCCAGCCTCAAGCCCTGCTACTTGCACTGTGATTGCCCAGAGAAATTGCTTTTCTGCTCTGTGTTAGATTCACAGATCACAGCTGCACTGATGGGATGTGCACTGTACAAGAACACCCAGCACAGGTCAGGGTGCTGAGCACTTTGCTTGCTCCATGCACTTGCTGGTGCAGTTTTGCACTCTGTCAGTGGCCACTCCCCTCCACAGCTTTAGGCACTGGAAAAAAAGTGCAAGGCACTATCTCTAGCAGCCCACATAGACAAGTCTGCACCAGTTGCACTCCTCTCCATGTTACACAGTCCCTTATCTGCATTCCAGCAGGCTTTGCACCTCAGCTTACATTCCAGATCTTCTACGATACAATTTTCACATTATGAAAGCACCATTCTGAAGTGTCACACATGGTGGCTCTTGAGTCCACAGTGGTGGCTCTTGGGACACAGAGGAGACCTGGCAGCTGCCTGTGCCTCTTGGCTATTGGGTCTGGGCTTCATTTTTGTCTCTTAGCAAAAGTAGCTGTTCCTGCCGTGCTTTATCTGAGCTTCTTGAGGAGGATGCAGAGCATCTGCTCTGCCCTGGGTTGGGCTCACCCTTCCCTAGGGAAGGGGAAAACACATGAGAGCAGGACCCTGCCCAGGAGATGCCACACACAGGGATTTCAAACCATCTCACAAGGCAGATTTTGTGTGCCCAAGTGCTTTCAAACTCCCATGTTCATCATCACTGATTCAAAGGAAATACTTCATATGACTCCCAGGGAGGATTAAAAGGGGATGGAGGGGCAAACAAATGTGATAGAACTATTCATCTCTGTCCTTCCTCTCCCTGCTGTTCTGTGGCTGCTTTTGCCCTTCCCTTCTCTTACCAGGGGCAGGCTACAGGAGAGCTTCCAGATGGAGAAAATTTTTCCTCTGGATGGGACAGGAGAGTGCCCAGCTCCTGCAGTGGCAGTAATGAACTTCCAGGGAACAGCTCCTCTGCTTTGCTATGGCAGATCCGTGCTGTAGAGCTGTTTTATGGAGGTATTTTGTGGGATGGGCAGCAGCTCTCCTGCCACAAACATGCACCCATACAAAGGACCTCTTGTTATTTGCATCTGTTATTTGTAAAGCACTTGGATGAAGGGACTGTAAGTGGAAGGTATTTTCATGATGCTAATGCCACATTTACATGGAACAGGCAGCTCTGAACTCATTAACCTTTGCTCACGAGTCTGAATTAGGGATGAGGTAGCTACACGTTATCATTAGCATTTGTTCATTATTCTTTATGTATATGAACATGGTCTTTGCTGGACAAAAGGACCCTGTTAGGCAGGAGCTGCACCATCAATGAAAGGTCACAGTTACTGACTCACAAAGGGATAGAAAATCCTACACCATTATTTTTAATCCTGAAATATCATAAGTTGCTCCTGTGCTCCGCTTTCTTGCGTCACCCAAGGCTGTGGGTTTACTCTTCACTTGTGTGGTCACAATAGGTAGGGCCCAGTGACATAAAAGAAGCTGTGCTCATTGTTAAGGGAGGAAACTTCAAATTCCTACTGTTTTTCTTATGCAAAGCAAATTGTTAGAGAGGGACATCACTGCTGTTTTAAGGGGCTTATCAGAAAGTTTTTTTGACAAACCTGTATAGTGGACATGCCACAGCTGAATTCTTCCCTGAAGGGCAGAGTATATTTTATAAACTTTATGACAATTTTCTGAGTAAATTTATGTGAGTTGCCACTTTTAGCTTATGTGAAGGTTTAAATTTATTATTACAGGATAGAGATAGGCCAAAGACAGCTGGAGGAGAAAGAACCCTGTCCACAATAATCCTTTGGCGTAGCTAGCCTGTAAGAATTCTCTAGGCAAGCAGGAGAAGCAGGAGCATGGATCAGTGTAGGGCCTGAGAACACAGAGGAGGCCATGTCAGAGACAGCTGAGTGAGGTCACTGGACAAATACTTGGTGGTATTACAGAAATTGGTGAGTCTTACCTCTGTTAACTCAACTTGCTAGTCATAGCTCGGGATAACCTAGGTCTTGTAAACACAACTCCAGTGACTCAACCATTACTTCAGTAGCTGAAATGCTGCAGACTTAGCTCATTAATTTATTTATTTATTTTAATATTTTTTAATGCTGGAAATGGTGCTTAAGAGAAAAGAAAAAAGCATAGAAAAGCAGCAGAAGGGAAGGGGTAATCTGGCTGTATCTAATGGATTTTTATTTTGTGCTTATCACCTTAGTGTTTTTTCCACAAACAGCGACTACATTTGGGTAACAGCTGTACAAAAGTCCCAGAGTTATTGTTGTCCTGTTCCTAACTCAGCCATGAAAAGGTTTTGTGCTGTTTGAGTCTTCAGCTCATTTGTGCTCAGAAATAACTGTATGCCTTAAAAACCTAATTTATGAGTGCATCACATTTTGGTTTGCAAAGTGACATTAATTACTGCTGCAGTTACTTATGCCAGAGGCATCTGAATATTTTTCCTTGCATCTGTACTTCTTTCGCTGTTCTTTTTCAGCAGAAAGGGTCCTTCTGGGAGGGATTTGAGCAGTAAAAGAAGGTGGCATTTGAACTGGGATTATTACCTTTTAGGAGGGCAGTGAATGTGGTTTCCTCAGCAGTGCTGGTGTAGGAGGACAGGCCGGCGCTGCGTGCGCGGCACTGCAGAGCTGCCCACGGTGACAGTGACCAATGCAGCCCTCGGTGCTGGCTGCCGGCATTGACGTCAGCCCAGAGCTGAGAAATTAGCTGAGGCCCGCAGGGAAAATGGGCAAAGAAAAACCATATAATTCCTCAATGCAGCACAACCAAGCTATTTCTCTTTTTATATTTTAGCCTATCAGCAAGACCTGTAATGCTTTGCTCGATTTGGATTCAGAGGAAAGGTTGCCAAAAATAGAGCAGTTAAATGTCAACATTAATGGTATCACAGCAGTAAAATACTTCTCACAGCAAGATGCCTGGCTTATAGCTACTATTCACTAGTTACCTCCTTGTTTTTAGGCAAAAATACAGCATGTCCTCTAGTCTCAAGCTACCCAGGCTTATTTGGACCAGGAATTTGTCAGCACAAACAGCATGTGAGCACAGTCCCAGACTTCATGTGCTAATGCAGGGCCAAACCTGCAACTCCTTCCTTACATGAATTATTCTGCCACTAAGTGGCTAACAAATAAAACTCCAAATTAGTACCACAAGCAAGCCACAAGTGCTTTGAGGCAAGGACTGCCATTTGCTTCCATGGTACAACACCTGGCACTGCTGGGTCCTGCCAGTGGTGCAGCATTTAGGAGCCACGATGCCACAGAGGCCAGCTGGGTTTGCTGGGGCCTCACCTTCCTCATCTCAGAAGATTTCGCAGGCAATGTTTTTTTCTTAAAAGTCTTAAATTAATTCTTTGCAATTTAATAACCAATACCTATTTGTATCCCATGTACAATCAAGAATACATGTAGTACCAGCAAGCTGAATTCAGGACTGAAAGTCCCATGTCTCATCCTTTGTTAGCTTGTAGACTTCTACAGGTAACCACCCAAGCCCATATGGGCCATTCGCTTATGAGTTGGACTCTGATCCTTGTAGGTCCCTTCCTATTCAGAATATTTTCTGGGGGAGAAAAAAACCCCAAACAAATGCATGTTCATCTTCCTCAGAAGAGTACTGTGTTGAGACTTAAGAAATGTAGATAGTTAGAAAATATAATGTGCTGTTTAGGCATTCAGCCTGCTCTAGTGAGCATTTATAGACTGCTCTGTAATCTCATCTGCAGACACAAAATTTGTTACAGTCCCAGCTAAAGAGCTTTGAAGCTCAAAATCCGACTGGAGCAGAGATGTGTTCGTTTATTTCTGAAGAAATTAAGTGTTGAAATCTGTCTGAGGGCAACAACTGGGCTTTAAATGGGACTGAAGGAAAGCCACAGCAAAAATAAAGATCAACCCCAACCCAACAGGTGTGAAATAACTTTAGACCAAAGGTTCAATAGGTTTTGTTCTAGTTAATATTTTTAACCATGAACTTCTCTGTTCTTTCTCCTGTGCCTATTTGGGGGGGTTTATTTCAGTGCTATTGGCCACCAATATTGGTACCAAAACCCATTATAGACACGAGGATATGTGTATTTCATGATGCCTTACAGCCCTGTGATCAAACTGCCTCTGGGACAGAGTCCCCAACATGTGCTGTGCCTGCTGACAGAGTCCAGCTGTGCTGGTGCTCTCTTGTACTTAGGAGCAGCACACACTCAGCTCCCCACCCAGGTGTGGAGTATTCTGCAGTCCAGGAGTGCCACAGGCTGTGTTGCTACTCAGATTGCCATCCTTTGACATGATTGCTTTTCTCTGCTTCCAGGAGAGAAATACGAGCTGCATGCAGGAACAGAGTCCACTCCCAGTGTGGTTGTGCACGTTTGTGACAGCGACATGGAAGAAGATGAGGACCCAAAGAATTCTCCAAAGCCAAAAATCATTCAAACCCGACGCCCCGGTGTGCCGCCGCCTGTATCTAACTGAGCCTCCCCGGCAGAAGCAGCACTTCTCTCTCCTCCAGCACAGCTCTTGGTTTTTGTTTGCTTTATTCTGTTGAAAGGTAGCCTTTGCCTTCTGAGCACGGGACATTAAGGTCACTGAAACCCCTTCACAGCAATCAAGCCTCTGTAACAAAAGGGCTAGGAAAAAGATCTTTGTACCTGTAACCATATCACACACCAACTGATAGATCTAGCTGGAAAGGACAAAACAAGGCTGAGGAAACAAGGGAGGGTTTCAGTCTGAGGATCTTTTCACAGCTGTAATTTGCATGCTGAAACACCACTACCAGAGAGATCGTTCAGGTGGGAATTAGGCCAGTGTCAGGCTTGATATTCAAACTCCCAGGATTGCTACTGCCCTTCATCCAACAGCCTGCTCCTCTGCCCTCATCACTTCCCAACAGACCTTAGTCTTTTTCCTTTTCCCTTTTGTTTTCACGGGGGTAGGTGTGTTGGTTTTACTCTACTAGCAGCTTGGCCTTTTCACCTCCCTGGAATTTTCTGTAAGGAATACTATTTTTACAACATCTTCCAAAACATCAGAAAACAACCCTCTTCCTTCAACAGTTGTAGAGAACAGTGGTCTGAAACGGTGGCAGGGATGTGAAATGGAGATCTCTGGGCTGAGGGGAGAGGGAGCAGCTGCTGGGGAGTCTGGTCAGTCCTTCTCTCTGGGGAGAAGGGACCCAGAATATCAATAAGGCTTATCAGTTTATCTTCTATCAAGGGATGAGTGGTGCTTCTCTCAGGGTCTGAGGAAGAGGAGCTGACTGACTGCTCATGTAAGATGGGATTCCTTGTTCTCAGTCATAGCTGTATGTTCCAGTAGCATTACAGGCTGAATGCTTTCCTAGAGGTGTGGTGAATAGCCCTGAAATTGCCAGTAATTAGTTGCAAATCTCTAATATTCAGCCCTTTTCCCTTCCCATGTCCTGTGCTTCAAAACCTTTTTTGAGCAGTATGCAGTTTGGGTTTGTGGAGGTGAGCAGAGGTTATTTGAAACTCTTTAGTTGGTTTTTTTTCCTTCTCTTTTTTTAGGCCAAAGAAAACAGGACCATAATTACACACTTGAAATTAGACTGCATGCAACTGAATCCCCTTTTTCACCCCATCCTGCATGTTTCTTTCACTTGCAATATATACTGGGTTACAAAAACTGTTCTGTGTTTGCATCATGGCTGACAGCAGACAGATTCTGGATTCCCTGTCTGGCAGACCTTCCATGATGATTTTTTTTTTTAATGCGTACTTGTCATTTTGAGAACGTATTTTCTAGACCTTTGAGCTCAGATTTTTGCATATATTTAAGCATGCGCTTAATTTATGCACATGAGTAGTTCCACTGAAATTAATACTGCAGAAACTGAGCGTATGTGTAAGGTATGATGGGATTTTTAAGCTAATTAGCTGCAGCTGTACTCCCCAAAGTGACTATAAAATGGCTCAGCAAGCTTCCATGGTTTAAAATCCTTTACAGCTTAAAATAAGTAAATACATCTTGGAAGCTTATTCTAGGATCTGAAAAGTCATCTTAGGTTCTGTAATCAAGATTTTTGTCGTAAAACCTAATGATCTGGTTTCTGAGGGAGGGTTCCATCACACCCTTAATTAGCAGCAATGCTGCAAGGCTTCAGCAGAGTCAAGTCCCCCTTGCAGGGGTCTTGGCTCAGCAGCACTTCCAGGACAACAGGCATGCTGCTCTGTCAGTGAGGGCAGGAGATGGCATTCCCAAGGTGCATGGTGAGGATATCTGGGAATGAGGACTTGTCATTCTCACATAGTTCAGCCTCCAACCACCCCAGCCCCCCGGGGATTCCTTGTGAGATGTAGTTCTTTTCTCAGCACTCAGCGCATTTCTATAATGTGATAATTGTTACTGCATTATGGGCATCGTTGTGTGCTGTTACACTGACAGAATTCTGCTCATTAAATACAGCAGAGACTGAACAGAAAATGGAGCTTTAGTATCTTCATGTATCTGTGTAAAGTTTCCTTAAAGTATCTCCTTAGAGGTGCCACTTCAATTATTTTTTGAGTGATACATTTAGAATTGGTTTAAGGAAACAAATTGTCACTCACAGGCCTAGGAATGTATCCTGTTGAAAACACCATCTTAGGTCACAAATGGTATTTCAGGAGTTGCACCACTGGCTCTTTTGAGAACACACCCAGCACTGATGTCCATGGGGTTTAGTTTAGCCCAGTATAAACAGGAACATTAAGATTTAAACACGTAAATGATCAGATTTCATTGCTAATGGATTTTTTTACAGGCAAGACTGTAGGAGGCCAAATCTTGTCCTTGTATGCATGTCCTCAAACTCAGGAGAGACATGGTTCTGAACCAAGTACTTTGGCCTCAAATGATGTAAAACTACACTGCAAATTAAAGCACTGGACCTTAAATGCTCATTCCTCAAAGTGCACCTTTAAACTGATTTAAAACGAGGCCCCGTTCAGTGACTACTCTGTGCTTTGTAAAGCTGTGTGGTACTATCCAGGAGGCAACAGGACACAGCTCATTGCTTGAAGCACTGAAATAGAAACACGATTACAAACCTGAAAATTCAAAGCAACCTCTATGGTCAAACCTTATATATCACCTGTACGTGATAAAATAATGGTCATCTTAAAAAAAAAAAAAAAGTGTTTAACATATTATGGAATATGTCCCTGTCATCAAAGAATCAGCATTTGTGACTTTTGAGAGAAGGTAGTGTTTTATAAAGGCTGGTCCTTGCCTGACATGGAAAGAATGCTTCTTTTAAAAAATGCTGACTATCTGGAAAGGGAATTGTTGCATTCAGTAAATCACAGGCAAAGCCCTTACTCATTTGAGTGGGAATTTGCTTTTCTGTAGCTTTTCTGAGGTCAGCCACTCTGACTTGCACTTCTCACAGGGTTCTCTTCTGCCAGAACCTGGAAGAATGGAGCCTCAGTGTTACACTGTGGCTCCTGAGGCACAGGGGCACAGCCCACATCCTTTTAATTTCCTCCCCAAAGCAAAGGAGCTGGAGGGAGCGGCTGGAGGTGATGCCCTGGGGCCTCTGGTGGGTGGACATGGCTCCTGCTGCTCTTAGGAAATTAAAAAAAGGAAATCAGGGGAGGACAGCTGCTGTCCCTGTTGCTTGCTGCCTGCTTGTCCTTTCTGACCTCTTCAGAAATGAAACTTACATTTTATTGACTTCCTCACTATGTTTAAAGCATGAAAACATTTCCAGTGCATGGAGAAAGAATATTTTGGAATCTGCTCTTTTGCAACAAAATAGCAAATAATTTCTGTGGCCTTGATTTTTGTAATTAAGACAAGGTGTGCAAATTCCCCCCTTCCTAACATATACAGACACACTCGAGTAAACTTTGTTTTCAGCCAAGAAAATATGGCAAGAGCATCCCTTCCTCAACCATAGCAAGACAACAGCCATAGTTACTGTAAAATGTTTTGGGTTATAAAAATTCTCCCCGTGCATAAATTTTGTAGCACTAATTTGATCCTAAATTAGGTGAGAGGGGTGGGTTGGTTTTATTTTGGTCTTTTTCCCTTCCCCCTTTCCCATTCAGCAACGCTGTAAAACCTTTCACCAAAAATTCAGATTGTTGTTTGTATTGAGGAATGAACTGAACTCCTGGCAGGATGCAATTCCAGTGGTTTGTCTGAGCACTGTCACAGGTGCCATGAGCGTTTCCATTGCATTGTACATAACTTTTGAAATATTCTATTCTATTAGTCATATTTTATAGGAGTATTAAAAAGCTACTGGCTAATTAATCACTTTTACACTTGTATAATTCAGAGCTTAGTTTAAAATAATAAATATGGCAAACAGTATTTTGTGTTCTGCTTGCACTGGCGTTTGGAAAAGCAACATTTAAAGAGTTAAACTATATCAATAAACTGAGTGGTGTGGTATATACCCCTGGTAGAACTGAAAATGCTTAAACGTGTGACATAGGCCAAACTCTGTTTCAGTAGAAATTAAGGGGAAGGCAGCCTTCTTGTTGGCAGGCTATGCCATGTTCCATTTTAAGCCACTGCAGTTTCACAGTCATGTGAACTTGCTCTGGTTTGCTGTGGATTTGGCTCGGTGTACACAAAAAAAGCTGCAGTGCAGTCCCTGGTGAGCAAAAGCTCGGCACGTCCCAAACCCCTGATTTGGTTCTCACTGTGCTTGTAGAATCATAGCTGATGCTATGGCCATGAGTGCTTGGACAAGGAACATGGCATCCAGCTGCCAGCCAGACTGGGGAAAGAGTTCTGTTAACATTCATTATTATAAAAATTGAAACTAATTGTTGTCTCTTGCATCAGTTTGTGCTGGGTCTTGCAAAGGACTGGAAGATGGGAGATGAGTTTGCTGATAACTGTCCTGTGAAATTCTGATACTGAATTGCTCAAATCTGGATTTGAAAAAAGTATTTGTTTTTCTGTGTGCCTGGCATAAAAAAATTCATTTCTCAAAGGATGATTGTCCATGATTCTGAAAATTAGATCCGCTTAAGAAGTCTCACTGGAGAAGTAAACTCTGAGCTCTTTAATTCCTTTGGAAAGAACAGGCCTTAGACTCTGTGTTTTAATTAGAAAAACTAGTAATAGTGAACTTCTTCTGGGGTTCTTTTCACCTCTTTTAGAGTTAGGAGGCCGAGTTTATTCTTCACTTTGAGCACCAAAAGAGCTTCCCCCACCACAGTGAGTTTCTTCATCCACCCGACTGAAATGCTGTGTTTGAGACATGCTGGCTGTGGCTCTTCCATTGTGCTTGGCACTGGACACAGCACTGGGAATTGAGCTTCAGGGCTTCAGCTGTGGATAGCAGAGAGCTGTGTGTCCCAGAGGATCAGACTGATCACAATCACAGTGCTTTCAGATCCTCTAAAGAATATTTACTGAATTTATTTTTGGTCCTTCTTCAGTGGCAAACACTTCAGCACTAAACTTTTTGCTGTTTCAGGCTTTCTCAGGGTGAATGTAAGACCTTTGCATTTCCTTGATTCCCTTTTTCCTAAGAATTTTTAGTTCTGGTTTATCAAAAAGCAAAACCAGGTTTGGAGTAAAGTCCCAGCCAGACCCTCATTTATACTCAGCATCATGCAAAGCTCTTGAATAACGAGTTACACTGGCAAAAACCCCAAACACTGCTTTTCCTGGTTTAACCATCTTCTGGGGCAGTACAGCAGCTTTCAATATTCCAGGCTCCTCTTAAAAAGAGATGTTTTTATAACAGTAACTATGCTCTTTTTTTGAATACATGTAGACTGCAACATTCAGGGGTGAAAGGACAAGAGAGGAAGTGTTCTAAAAGCTCTTTCCCACAGGTCTATTTGAAGTATATTTGCTTTGGCTTGGAGGGGAGAGAAGCCAACGCTGTTAGAGGCAGAACAGCAGCACTCTGGATGAAGGGCAGGAACCCTGAAAGCCCCTACTGCAGAGATGCTCAGAAAGCTTTAAAAAACCCAGCCTGAATTCTCTCTCTCCTTCTATCAGTTCAGTAACTACACAGATTCTGGGGCTGCAGAAAGACTCATTTTAATATAGGATTGTGTCCTGATGCCGCAGCAACAAAGCTTAAATAGGGGCATTTGTTGGGGAGACTCTTGCTGGACTAAGGCTGGGAAAACTGTGAAGTGTGAGCAGCCTTGAAGTTAATGAAAAATGAAGATATTCATAACCTTAAAAGAGACTTCAGGATTCAGATCCACGTACCTGAGAGCTGTATTAAGGGCCCATTTGAATCAGGGGCTTCCTCACTCACAATATTAAGAGTATCCAGCAAGAAAGATTAAACTTCTCTATTATTCTCACCAGAAAATCAGCCTTCTTTTAACAAATTGTTGTAACTGATCATATATCTAGTGTGAGAAAGTTGTATCTACATTAGTGTCACACAGATGTGTTCTCTTCACTGTTGGGTTAATGAAGGTAAATGTTTTGATTCCATTTTAGAGCAGAGTTCTTGTACAAAAACTTCTGACAGAAATGCCATCTGTAAGGACTGGTGGATCCTTAAGTGTCAGTTTGGCAAGTTGTCCTACTGTGGGTAGCTGCAGAAATATTTCGTGTATGCTGTTGTAGATTTAAAAGCATTGTTCATGGTTTCATTCGAGTGTCTGCATTTCTGACACGGATGTGACATATCTGTATATATTATAAATCAATACTATTTTTAACCACATATTTTGTACAAATATTCACATTAGCTCTGTACTTCAATGAAAATCTATTATGGTATTAAACATTTTGGTGGAATTAGCAAACTCCTTGTCCGTGCTTTGATTTCATTTTATATCAGTGTTAAGCAGCTGAGCCATTTCTGGCATTCAAGGCAAATATTATTTCCAGCTATTTATGTTGTTCTTTAAATCCAGGTGCACCTGTACCCTCTAGTGACTGATCCCAGCCACTGCAGAGGCAGCTCCCAACACCTCCGGATCCAAGTGAGAGCCCAAAATCAAACCTGAACCAACAACAGTAAATGTGAGCAGAATTTTTTTCAAAGAGTAACAGCGTGGGACAGCACATTGATGTTAGGGACACCCAGCAGATTCCAATACACACCGGTGCAGTTCTATAACAACCTTTTCCTTTCTTCCCTTTCTCCAAAGTTTCTGGTGGGTTTCACAGCCAGTAATCAGATATGAACTTTAGCTGCATTCACACAGGTTCTACCAGGCACAGTAGCAATGAGATTCTCCAGGCTTGGACCAGCTCAGCCTCACACCTGCAACAGGACACCAGTAATGAAGGAGGAGGAAAAAAACATTAAGGAAATAATTAGAAGAGCCTTGTCCCCTAGTACAATCCTTGGTGGTAGGGTGAAGGGGAGAAAGGTATCACATATACCTATATGTATATGCATATGCATATGTATAGAAATAAAAATATAAATAGAAATATATTTATTCACTAGATAGGCAGTGCTTGTCTATATATATATATATGATAGGCAGTGTCAGCTATAAAGTAATTAATAAGCACAATTTTTGATTCTACGATTCTGTATGGTTGGACTTGATGATCCTCAAGGTCTCTTTCAACCTTGACAGTTCTGTGATTCTGTGTTCCTGTGCACCAGTTAGAGGATAATGGTTTTGTACACTGCCATGAACTGGGGTGTGTTTTGTGTAGATACACAGGACACGGACTTTGGACTCATATATAGCACAGATCCTCAGCTAGGAAATACTGGATTTTTGTCCAGTTCAGCAGTTCAGATTCTGGTGAGATGTGGAAGGATAAATTCATTTTCATTCCAGGGCATAGCTGTGGGTCTGGACATCGAAAGCTGGGGAAGCAAATGGAAAATTTAGAGCCTCAACAGAAGAGGAGAAAAAAAGACTGATAGAAAAACAGCAGAATTATACTTCTTATACTTCTTATACTTCTTATACTTATACTTATACTTATACTTATACTTATACTTATACTTATACTTATTATTATTATTATTATTATTATTATATCTAACTAAAAAAGCACTTCCAGATATCCAGAGAATGAATTTTACTCCTTGTTTTTACAGTCAGGCCACAGCCAAGCCAACCCTGCGTGAGCTCTATTTCTATTTAATTTAAGACATGCAGCAACACCCTTACAATCTGATCCTCTTGACACCTGTGCAAGGGCTGTACTGGGGAGCCCGCTCTGAACACCACCTGAGGTCACCTCACCTGTGACATGGGGGGCTGGTGACAGCGGCTGAGCGTGAGCCAGCTGTGCCCAGGTGGCCACGGATGCCGATGGCACCTGGCTTGCAGCAGCAGTGCTGTGGCAGCAGGGCCAGGGCAGTGACTGTCCCCTGTGCTGGGCACTGGTGCCGTCACCTCGAGGGCTGTGTTCAGTTCTGGGCCCCTCAGTTCAGGAGGGACATTGAGGGGCTGGAGCGTGTCCAGAGAAGGGAACAGAGCTGGGGAAGGGTCTGGAGCACAGGTCTGCTGAGGAGCAGCTGGGGAGGCTCAGCCTGGGGAAGAGGAGGCTTGGGGGGAACCTTCTGGCTCTGCGCAACTCCCTGACAGGAGGGGACAGCCAGGTGGGGTTGGGCTGTGCTCCCAGGGAACAAGGGACACGGGGCATGGCCTCAAGCTGAGCCAGGGGAGGTTTCGGCCGGACATTAGGAAGAATTTTTTCACAGAAATGATGATTAGACACTGGGACGGGCTGCCGAGGAAGGCTGTGGAGTCACCGTCCCTGGAAGTGTTTAAGGAAAGACTGGACTTGGCCCTGAGGGCGCCGGTTCAGTTGACAGGGTGGTGCTCGGTCACAGGCTGGATCTGTGATCTCAGAGCTCTTTCCGACCCAAATGACGCCGAGGCTCCGTAATTCCGTGTCCCCCTGCCGCCGGGCCCGCCCCGAACGCGCTGAGTGACAGCGCCGGGGCCGCTCCCGGGCGGGGCCGGGCCGGACCCGCAGCTCCGCGGCCCCTCAGGTAACGGCGGGCGGCTCCGGGGCTCGGGGGTGCCCGGCGGCCCCCGGCACCCCCCGGCACGGGGCTGGGGGATGGTGCGGGCGCTGCGTGTGGGGAATGGCGGCCTGGGCTCGGCATTCGCGTGTGCTGAGCTCCGGCGGCCGCCGAGCGGGGCCCGGCGCGCTTCTCTGCCTGTCTTGTCCGTCCGTGTGTCCGTGTGGCAGCTCCTGCCCTTGGCAGCCCGGTGGGTTCGTCCCCCCAGAGCCCCTCGGGTCCCCAGGGTCTTGTGCCGAGTTCTGCAGAGAGTGTGTAGGCTGTATCCGGGGAAGAGCGGTATGAGAAGGCCTTGGGGAAAAAAAAAAAAAAATAAATAAAGAAAAGGCAAACCATCCGTCATTTATTATTTATCGGGAGCATCCAGTTAAGGAATTAGAATAATATAGATTATGCTGAGATAATTAATCGTGTAAAATTAAGAAGTAGAGACTAGATTTCACTTGAGAGGGCTTCAATCCATACTTGTCCCTCCCCAGAAGGGGAATTTATGGGCTATGTCTAATTTGGCAGCTGGGATTCCAATGAACACAACAACAGTGTGTTGTCCTTTCATCCCTCAGGTTCAGCTGGAAGAAATCGCCCATCAGGTGGGTCTGAGGTAATCTGTAGCCTTTGGGTCTGTTTTGTTTGCTTGAAGGGGAATTACATCTCTGGGATGTCAGTTTGTTCTTAGCAGAACAGTTTCTTCTTGCCTGGATTTTAATTTCAAGAGACACAAAAGTTTGGTGTAACATTTGACTGCCTGCAAGTCACAAAATCCTAGAATCACAGAGTGTTTTGGGTTGGAAGGGACCTTAAAGCTCCTCTCATTCCAACCCCCTGCCATGGACTGGGACACCTTTCACCAGCCCAGGTTGTTCCGAGCCCTGTCCATCCTGGCCTTGGACACTTCCAGGGATGGGGCAGCCACAGATCCCATTCTGTTGTTGCAATGGTGTTCAGATGCTTGTTATACCATAATGCTCATATTCGCTAGGATATTTATGTATTCTGAGTACTAAGACTGATTTTTTGGTTGCAAATTCACTATTTTCCAGCTGAATTTCAGTGGTGATTTAGTCCCAGAGGATTGCTGAAAAATGGGAACCTAAAGGGAACTGTGAGGAAGATTGGTACAGGCCACATGCAGGATTGGATTGATCAGTCTCTGGTCTTGTGGTTAAATGATGCTGTTGAGCAAAAACTGGGGAATATTAGCATGAAATTTTAGGTCAGTTACAGACTGGGAATTTCTGTGTGGGGGTTCTTACAGGGATCTTACTTTGAGTAGATATCTGAGTTTTACACAAGAAATTGTTTAGGAAGAACAGGAGGAAACTGGGGCAGGGGAGCACAAACCAATACAGTGTGAAACAATGTGTCATATTTTGTCAAATAAGGACATAATAAGGACTGTTAAATGAGAAGTACGTGTCATAGCTAGGAGTAGTCAAAATCCTTGAGTCTTAGGATCAGAATTAGAATCACTGAATGGTTTGGGTTGGAAGGGACCTTAAAGGTCATCTTGTTCCAACCTCCTGCCATGGGCAGGGACACCTTCCACTATCCCAGATTGCTCAGAGCCCCATCCAACCTGGCCTTGAACACTTCCATGGATGGGGCAGCCACAGCTTCCCTGGAGCTGTTCCAGGGCCTCACCCCCCTCACAGTAAATAATCTCTTCCTAATATCTAATCTAACCCTGCCTTCTGTCAGTTTGAAGCCATTCCCCCTTGTCCTGTCACTGTATGCTTTTGTAAAATATGTCTTAGAGTATATAAATACATAAGCAATGTTTTAGCCACTCATTCTTGAAACTTAAGTTATGACTTTGGCAACTTCTGTCTCTGCTCAACAGATGTCATGTTGCCTCAGAAGAGGGGACAGATACCTCCCAGCATAGCCATGAGCAGTTATTGGAAAGTCCTGGGAATTTTCTTACTCCTTCTTCAGAGTGCACTGTCTCTCCAGCCAGCCCAGGCCAGGGTGCTGCTGGTGTCTTTTGATGGGTTTCGGTGGGATTACATCTACAGAGTGTCCACTCCCAGTTTTCACTATGCCATGAAGCAGGGGGTGCACGTCAGGCAGGTCACGAACGTGTTCATAACGAAGACGTACCCCAACCACTACACGCTGGTGACCGGGCTCTACGCAGAGAGCCACGGCATCGTCGCTAACGAGATGTACGACCCTGTCCTGAATGAAACCTTCTCCCTGAACAACAGGAACACCCACAACTCCAAGTTCTGGGAAGAGGCCAGCCCAATATGGGTGACGAACCAGAGGGAAGGACACAAATCTGGTGCTGCTATGTGGCCTGGAACAGATGTGAAGATACATGGAGTCTTGCCTACACATTACATGCCCTACAATGAGTCTGTTCCCTTTGAAGAAAGGGTAGCAAAGCTCATTGGCTGGTTTACATCAGAAGAACCCATAAACTTTGGTCTCCTGTACTGGGAACAGCCTGATGAGATGGGCCACCTTCTGGGCCCAGAAAACCCACTTATGGGAGCGATAATCAGTGACATTGACAGAAAACTGGGATATCTCATTTCTGAACTGAAGAAAGCGAAGCTGTGGGATGTGATAAATGTCATAGTCACAAGTGATCACGGAATGTCACAGTCGTCCTCAGAAAGGCTCATTGAGCTTGATCAGTACGTGAGCAGAGAGCTCTATGAAGTCATCGACCACTCCCCTGCTGTAGCCATTTTGCCAAAAGAAGGTAGGAGCTACAGCAGTAATGTTCCCTGAGGAGGTACTTGAGTATCCAAACTTTACAGACTGAGTTGGTGATAGGAGCATTGATGGCAGTGGGACATCAGGCTTGAACAAGGAGTACTTGCAGGATCCCTTTGCTCTTTTTGCAGGCTCTGTCAAAAGCCTGGATTAACTTTCAGAAAAGAAAAGGGAGCAAATCTGTTTGCACTTGACTAATATTGCCAAGGATCCTTTAGTCCTTGTGAGAAGTAAGATAATCTAATGGCATTATCAAGGCTGAATGGTGCTCTAGATAGATAACACCTGAATGTTACATATCTTGCCTTTCATCAAGATGCTGAAGCCATAGTGGAAGAATTATATTTCTAACTCAAGCAGTAAACTGAGAACAGATGGGGATCTTTGATAAAAAGAAAGCCTGTGTTGACTATTTGATTAGCTGCCAGCTATTGTAGTTCACTTGAGTTTTTTTCTCCCTATCATGCTGAACAACCAGCCAGTTAAATTCATACCATTTTTACTGAGATAAAGATTGGTAAGAACAATGTTGGAATTGAAATCTGAAATCTGGTTGCAGTCACCAAAGAGTTGCTGAGGTGTCAAGTGTATGTTTAGTGTCACTAACGCATCTGCTCTTTATTTTGATGATCAAGTACTGTAAAGTAGTTGGTGAAAAAGTGTTAATCTGGAAAATAACACACCTGCCTACACAAAAAAGGTGCTAATTTGGAAGCTGAATTTCAAGGCGGACTTCTGGAAAGGCTGTAACATTTGCATCACTAATGGAGAGATAGCACTCTGTATTTAGTGCCCAAGCAGGGAGAGTATTTTGCAGAATTTAAGTGCATGAACAAATGTGTCTTGTCGTTTTAATTTGAAGAATATACTCCAGACTAAAATGTGACTATGCCCAAACTGAGGTCTCTGCTGCCTGAGCACAGTCAGGCCCTGTAGCTGGGTGCTGTTTCTCTCTGAGGTGATAAAAGAGCTAAGTTTGGGAGCTTCATCCTCACAGAGGCAAACAGGCTGCCCAAGATGTTCTCATTAGCAAATAAAGAAGCTGTAAAAGTAAACTTCAGTGCTGCAACCTGCCTAATGCAGTAAAGGAGAACTTTTAAGATGTGTAACTTGATTCTCTTGTCTGCTAAATGCTGAAAAGAAACAATATCTTCTGCAATTAGATGACAGAATAGTAAAAAAGCCATTTCAGTGGATTTCAGGAACAGCTTGGATTTGATTTTGCCCAGAGATTCAGGTATTTATTACACTACCAATAAACAAGAATTAGATTTGAGCACAGCTAAAATTTTTTGCTTCAGTGGTACCAGATGTGATTTTTATTATAGAACAATGAGTCAGTTCAGGTACAAGCTAATATATGCTTAAGTACATAACACTGATTCTTCACCTGTTATTCAATTTGTCTTTCTTAAGCCAAGAGAATAGTAAAACTTAGTGAGATTGAGAAAAAGTTTGAGTGCTTAATAATGCAGTAATTTCTTTTAATGGTTTGCTGTGTGTATTACTTCCCCAAGAGATGGATTAAAGCTGTTATTTAACTGTGCTGGTGTATTAGTGTGTGTGAGGAGTTAATTAGATGTTCACAAAGAAGGTACCTGTAGCACAGCTGGTGATGCTGGCCTCTTTCTTGCATTTAATACATTAATTCAAATAATTAGGGTTAAATCAAGTTTGCTAGATTTGGGGCGTCTCCTCCCTGCCATCCCATATAGAAAGCTGGCAGAGCAAAATTAACTTTATTACTAATATAGTCCTAAAACTGCTGCATTGGAGTCCCTCTTCTTTTTACTGTAACTGTCTCTGATACCTTCGCTTTTGCTGTCTCATCTTGACCTTTGTTTTGTTTCTTAATTCAATGATTCTTTTTTTTTGGTGCCAGTTTAGACAAGAAACATTAATGTGTTTCCTTCAGAATGTATACATTAATGTATTTTCCTTCAGAATTTCTATTGTGGATTCTAGGAACTGAGGGGGAAAAGGAAGATGGTTCCTTTAGAAACACCAGCTACTTTCTTCCAAACTTTTTTCACTGATACCCATTCAAAACTCCATGGATACTGGAAATGGCAGTCTGAAAGGGGCCTGCAGACACAGTGCATTCAGCTGCACATGTCACACAAATACTTACCTAGGTCCTGGAGCTGAAGGATTTGGTGTGTCACAGGAGTCTCTTGTGTCACTCCATGGCTCGCAATAGCAATCTGGCCTTAAGCAGAGGCAGGGAATGAAGAAATTTGGTCAGATGTCAATTCCTGAACTTGCTTTTGTGTTCCTGGCTGTCTGTTCTGGTTCCTCCATTCTCTGCACCGGTGCTACAGCCAGCTTGACCAACTGGTTGTGGCTCTTCAGTGGCTTTTACTGGAAAGGCAAGCTCAGAAACTGGAAATAAACAAATAAATAACTGGGGTGGAAAATGCCTATTAATTCAGTGTTAGTAGAGGTCTTGATGGTTTGTGCTCACTGTGACAAGGGAAGGGAAAGGAGCAGGCACTGGGAATACAGAGGAGTAGATTGTGCTGTTGGCTATTATTGAATAATAAAGGAAAGCAACAAACTGCTTTAAAAATAGATGAAAAGTGTCACTTGTCACAGCCACCTAGGTGACAGAATTTGGCCTGAATGCAGTCCTTACCTCACAAACCGGGTTAGGAGCTGTCTTCTTGCTTTCAGGCTTTGCATGGAGCTAGGAGGGTTTGGTTCCTTTTCCAGGAGACAACAATGCTTTCTAACTCATTCCTGTGAGAAGCTTACATTCTGATAACTGTGAAATCAGAGGTTTTTCTAAAATTAGCAAGGCATTTATTGCTTGGGAACAGGCTGTGAAGTCTGGTGCTGAGGGGGATCTTACTGTGACTGAGGCTCTGGATTTCTCACAGGAACTTCTGTGCACACACTCTTTCTCTTACAGTTAAAATTCACTTCTGAGGAAGTGCATTTTGCTCTCTTCTTTCAGCTGTATTTTAACTACTGATGAGTTCAGTAAACACATTGGTATGTTTATTTTTTGTCTCTTTTGTTTGTTTGAAGGCAAACTGGATGAAGTATATGAAGCTTTGGCCAACGCTCATCCCAACATGACTGTATATAAAAAGGAGCAGATTCCAGATAGATTTCATTACAAACACAACAGTAAAATTCAGCCTATCTTAGCAGTGGCTGATAAAGGATGGGAAATTGTACATAACAAGACTGATCGTTTTCTAAGTAAGTATTCTGTCTTTATAGTGTTTTGCTGTATCTTCCAAGGCAGGGACCTTAGGTGGTACTTCCTCACCCAGTATCAACAACCAGTGTTCATTTCTTTTTTTTTTTTTTAAGGCTGGAAGGGAAAACTGAAGTGTGCGAAATTTATAATTTTTTATCCTGATGGGATGGGAAGCACCCTACTGTTAGGGGAGAAGGATCTGCACATACTGTTTCTTAAAACATTAAAATTACTGAGATAAGATCAATCACATGTTTTAGTGGCCCCATACTTGAGGTCTTTCAGGATGTAGCTAACCAACAAGCACTTCCTGAGAGATTAAAAAAGAAAGTTGTAGCTGAATATGTTGAGTAGAGGGTGAATAGGGTTGTTTTAATACGTTTTGCTTATTCACTGGAGAAGGGTTGCGTTGGGTTGTAAAATACAAGGAGATTTTCTGGAAGTTCTCAGCTTGTGTGGGAGCTACACTTAAGAGTAACCTCATTCTATTGCTATAAAGAGTCTTTATATATTGTGTTACTGCACACTAGTGATTTCGTTTGCCTTGGAGGGAAAAAATGCATTCTAGGTGATTTGGAGGAATAAAACCCCTAACACTTTCAAGTTCCTCACCTTGCAGTTTTGAGATTTATTCTAGGTAGCATGGAGACAGTGAGCTGTAACCTTTTGGTAACCTAAAATACAGGTGTCATATGGTCAGTTCTTACAGTTCTAATTGAGAACCTTTTGAACTTTGCTGCTGGTTATGAACCTGAAGAGTGTCACCAGCAAGACTTAACAAGATTTTCAGTAGGTGCTGAGAGCATCTTGTGCCCGTGTGTTTGACATATTCCCAGTTTTTAATGCCACTGTCAGGAATGGGCACTGGGCACTCACCAGTGAGTTCTTCCTTGTTGAGGTGTTCATGGTGCACAAAATTGGACAAAATGTCAAAGTGTCTCCTTGGAGTCACACAGACAGTCCAACTCTACATTTTTTTAAAATTTTCTCTAAAAGATCTGGACCAGTTGCAAAGTTGGGAGTTTTTCTTTGAGGAAAATCAAGGAAGTTTGGGTGTCCACAGTGTGCTGTCGACAATGCTGTTACTGCCATATGAGCTCACATTTTTTCCCCTCTTTGTTAAATAGTGCTTTCCATTGTGGGTTTTTTAGGTATTTTCTCTTTGTAGTTCTGAGACTTGGTATTTGCTAGGAGACATTTGTGCTGTCAGTCAAAGCAATTCTAAACCTCTCTAAGGATAGCTGTACCTTTTCTGCATTCTGTTAATTCTAGGAAAATATTCAATGCCTGTTTTGCAACTTTGGGATATTGACCTTTATCTGTCTTTTATTTCTAGTTGGTAATCATGGATATGACAACACTATACCAGAAATGCATCCCATTTTCCTGGCAGTTGGGCCTGCTTTCAGAAAGAATGCCACCAAACAGTTCATGAATGCTACGGACTTGTACCCCTTGCTGTGCCATCTGCTTGGCATCAGCCCACTGCCCAACAATGGTTCCTTCAATGCTGTGAAGGACATACTTGCTCAGGAAGTTCCTGGAGCCCGCAGAGCAGATTCCTACTCCACTGTTGTAGGAGTCTTCCTGGGCAGCTTGCTTGTTTTCGTTTTTACTGCAGTTTTTGTTAAGCATTTTGTCCTTGCCCAAGCAAATTCCATGCAAATCCGACACACTGAAGCTGCCCAGCCACTGCTGCAAGATTAATAACACCTGGGATTATTTCCTGTTTGAGGCTTAAAATAAGCCTATACAGAGAAAATAAACAATGGAGGTGGATCAGCATGAATACGTGGAGTGAAAGGAGATGGATGCTGATCCATTGGTATTTTGGGGCATGTACAGACCAGGGATGGAGAGAAAGCATGTTCCTGTTTCACCCTGCAGCCACTTCATCTTCCAGGGCTTGAGGATATCCTAGGTAAACCTTGGAAGCTGTGTGTGTATGTAGACCTGTAGTGACAATAGACCTCAAATACCGTATTAGGGCTATTTTTAGGGAAATAACATTAACTGGGGTGCACTTAACAGACTATTAAATGGTGATTTCATTTCCCACCCTCTTTTTTGTTTTATTCCTTGAGGGTTTTTTTGAGTCTCTTTGATTTTAACAAGTCACTGAATGGTACTAGACTTCTTTGTGTTTTTGTTCCTGCCCAAGGAAGCTTTTGCATGGATCACCATTACAGATAACTGGGTGGGTTAAAATCTTGGAGGAAAGAACATTATTACTCAGCTAGGTCATGCAGTGCTAGGTGTTTAACTTTAGAGTTAGATCTATTCCTTCAAATTACTGTGTTAACTGTAGCCCCAAACACAAATCTTAAGTGGTATTGCCTTCAGCAATCAGCATTAAACTGCTTGATTCTTAATGGTTTAAATTTTTATTTAAGTAAATAAAGGGGTTTTTACCACTTTAGGTATGATTTCAGGTGAATGTAGGCCTTTACTTTTTCCATTTCCTGTACACTGCACTAAATTTTCTAGGAGTTCCATGCAGCTGGCAGGATGTACAAGCACCACACCTGTATCTCCAAATGGAGTCTTTTCTATTTCTGTGGTACTAAAGGAGGTGAGTTAAGGAACCAGGATTCTCAGGCTGGTTTCAGAGTATTGTCCCTGGTCTGCTACTGGAGAGTCTGAGTTTGACTTGTGTCTTGTGCTCTGTCTGCTCTGTCTGAGTGGGCCTTGGAATGGGATGATCAGGATTACACACACAGTTTAAGGGGCAACTGTATAAATCTCAAGCCATATATGTTCTTAAATCTGAAAATGCACACTTCAATAAGAAAAAAAAAAAAAAAAAGGTGTAAGACTGGAGTTTATTTTTCCAGAGAAAAACCTCTGTCAGGGAAAAATATTAATTCTGAGTCAACAAAGGTACATATTCTCATTCTTTTGTATGTGGCAATGAATCTTGCTAGGGTAGTTGTGGGGTTTTTTTGTGAGCTCACTAAATGGTGAGAATCTGCTGACTAAAGTTTGTATGAACAACGTTCTTTAATGAGAAAAGTTGTCTATTGTCAGACTGCTCCCCTTCTGCCTGTGAGGTGATAGTATTTCTCAGCACTTTGTTGCTGAGTACAAGGCCTGAAGGAGAAAGAAATTTTCAAAATTAGTGCAGAAGTAGCAGACTGGGTATTTTTAAATGCAGTTTAGGTCTGTTTCCACAGCCCTCAGCTGTGGGCAAGGATGGGAACACCTCGGCTTTGGATGTGCTCTGCCAAGCCAAGGGCGTGACTGACAGTACTGCAAGGGGAGGGCTGGCCTACAAAATTCCTTTTGCTGAGCTTAATTCCAGACTTAGTGAAGATCTGTTGTGCTCCTCTGTGATGGCAGGGACACTTGCTTAGCACCAAGCTGTCTTGCAGACAGATGTGGACATTTCCAGAGGCCACATTTGGGTGCAGTGATGCTTCAGGGGGAAGGCAATGAAATAGCCCAACTTAAGGGTTCTGCTGAAAGTTCAGCTGTAATAGTAGCTTTAGGAAGGCAGGAAAAATGCAGGTCTGTTGGAAGGCAGCCCTTGATTTGGGGAATGTATATGAAATCCTGCAAACTCCAGCTGATTCAGTGTTGTTACTGTGCTGTGAACTGCCTTGTTTTCCTGCATTGCAATTTTATTAAGAAAACACTGAAGGAAAAGGTCTGTAAGGCTGATTCCTAGTGCAGCTGGCCATAGCTGTGCCTGAAGGTGAATTTGCTGGCACAGGTAAAACTCAGTGCTGCAGGGGCTCCAGCTGAACCACAACACCAGTAACGTGTTCACAGCAATTTTCAGAGACCAGGGAAGTCTGAGCACAAAACCCAAACCTCTGAGTTGTTACTATCCCTTCCCTATCCACCTTTCAAAAAGTGGATGGCACACAGCAAACTGATGCACTGACTCCACCTTTTCTTGCTTATTTGCAGCTTAAAAATGAATTGTAGCACAAATGTATTTTGTATTTAAAGGAAGATCTGCAGGCTTTGACAAGGCAATAACAGTGATAATTGCCATAACAATGCCATAACCCTCACCTGTAGCTTTTGCACTTTGGAACATGTTGCTGTAGTAGAAATCCTTCTTACTGCAGTAAATCCATAGCAGCGATTGTGGCAGACATAAAAAGAACTGGGTTGTGAAGTCAGAGCTTTTCCTTAAACCCCACTTTAATTGTGGCAAGTGTAGTTCTGTCATCAGCCAAAATGACCCTTGATTTTAAGGAGGGGGCAAAGTTTGTCAGTGTTGATCACTCATTTGGAACTTAGATTTACCAGCCCAAATATGAAACAAGGTTAGAGCAGTCGGTTTCCCCCAACAAAGAGTTTGGGAACCATAACACTAAGAATAGGCTGGGGACACAAACGTGAGAATTGTTGATGTCATTGTTCTGTATTGCACTGTGAGGGCCATCTTTGAGGAGGGCAAAATAAAACTTTGTAAAAAAAAAAAAAAAAAAAGAAGAAAATATTGTAGCATTTGGGTTATTTCAGATTAGAGTCAAACATTTCCTTTATTTTTAGGTGTATTTGCAGGTACCTCTTGGGTGGTTCCTTGTTAGGACATTTGCCCAACTGTTTTAAGTTACTGGGTGTGAGCTTAATGAAATTGAAAGCACAGATGATGCCTGGAGAAAAACAGCAACTTTTTCTCTGATGTGACATTTTCTTGGACACCTTTTTGGGTGGGGGGACATGGGATTTAGTTTCTGTGTATATGATACTTTCTATGATGTACAAACAAGTTTATGGGAAAGAGAATTTGAGTACACTGTGGACTGCTTGTAACTTAAACTTGGAAACCAAGAATGATGCATGATATGTTTCATTACTGACCTGTGGAGCATACAGATGTCAAATGTTTTCTTTGTTTCTTCTTGTTTGGAAACGCTGAAGTTAAAATACATCTTTGCTATAATGCTGTCAAGCATGGAGTACTGGCTTCATTTAAAACACTTCTGGAAAACAAACTTGAACTGGGGGGAAATGTCTGGAGGAGAATGGTTTCAACTTGTGTGCATCCCAGATATTCCTTGGACTCTGCAAAGTGTGTGCCTTTGTTAAAAATAACTGCAAGTGGGATAGAACTTTGGAATTTTAGGTCACAGTTCTTATATAACAGACTTATTTCCCA
The DNA here is from genome assembly GCA_013401135.1 of Cettia cetti. Classification (NCBI taxonomy): domain Eukaryota; kingdom Metazoa; phylum Chordata; class Aves; order Passeriformes; family Sylviidae; genus Cettia; species Cettia cetti. The sequence goes on from VZUI01032942.1 coordinate 59,504, forward strand.
CCTTGCTGCCATATATGGAAAAAACAGCTATTGGTTACCAATAGTGAGAATCCAGTTTCTTTTACTAAAATAATCTTCCAGGCTTTCTTGGTCAAGAGCTGCAGTAATGCTGCTACAAGAAATGCAGCTGTTAAGAACCCCCCCAGAAAACAACAAAAAACCACAAAAAACCAAACCAACCAACCAAACACCAAACCAAAACAAAACAAAAAAAAAACCCAGAAAAATCAGATTCATTAAATCACTCAGGTTGGAAAAGACCTTTAACATCACCCAGTCCAGCCATTTACCCAGAATGGTAAGACAGTTGTAAGATGAAATGCTGTGCAAACTGACTTTTTTATATAACCACAGAATAGTTTGGGTTGGATGGGACTTAATGATCAGCTCCTTTCAGCCCCCCTGCCCCCCGACCTCTGTCAGAAGTGTGAACAGCACACCCCTGACCTGCATGTGGGAGAAGGACAAACGTGCAGTGGTTGGCTCCTGTTGCTTTGTAAAATGGAAATTTAACAGGCTTACTTCCAAGTCTTCTTCCCTGCTTAAATAATGCCATGGATGCTGTGTTGACCATATCTGTGCTGCTGTAAAAACCTTTGATGGCATGTTTGCCCTTCAGTAAAAGTGATACAAGCATTTATTAGGCAGTAAACTACAGAAATTTTTGCAAGCACATGAAAATGGTAAATTCAATAGTGGTATCAGCCTTTCCATAATGAAATCCTAATCTGAATCCTATTAACCAACCTCCATTACTGTTTTTTTGCAATAAAAGATGCTACCATGCATGTTAAAACAAACATCTGTCCTTGTGGTCTGGTCCTTGGAGGTACACAAAGTTGGTTTATTTTCACAGGCAGTGTGCAGGCAGCAAGTGACTGAAAGCAGAGTTTCAGTGCTGTAGTTAAATTCTGGCACTGTTTCCATGATGCCAATGCCCAAAACCCACAGAACCCCAGAGGGGTGGATGTTCTAGGGCTGCTGTAGCCAGCGTGGAGAGTTCCTGTATGGAGGCAGTCAATGTAACAAAACATCAGCCTTCAGTGCTGGGAAGTGTCCCTAAATATCCCCTACTCCCTTCTGAACTGCAATGTCAGTTAAGGGTTAGGAACTTCCCCTGAATTAACCTGCCCTGTGTGGCCACTGCTGAGTTGTGTCTCTTTAGGAAGTCATTAAATGTTGCCACAAACTACTGTCCCTTTATCGCAGCCTTGAGGAAGCACAAGCCACAGCTTTGCTGTTCTTGTTCTGAACTGGCTGCCCAAAAGGAAACCAGCCACTGGCTTTCATGAGAAATACTTCACATAAACCAGAATGAGGCAGTGGAAATATTTTGTCATGTTTAAGGATCTGTTTTTTAAAATAGTCGCCCTTAAATAAATCAACTGTGTGTCTTAAAGACAGAAAGATGTTTTTTCTAGATTTCTCTTGATTTGTACACAATCTGTATGAAACTGGATGTACAAGAACTGCTGTGAAACCCTTTGTGCCAGGAAAAACACTCAGCACCCTTACAGACCACACATCATCTTTGGAAATGAAAATAATCAGCAGTGCAACTGGAATATAGTTTAACACTTCAAATTCCTCTTTAAATCCTTTCCACAGTGGCACTGTCTCATCTTCATGCTAAAGAGGAACAGAGGGCAATAAGGATTTCCACCAGACACAGCCACCTGCTGGTTTCACAGCAGCTCAGTGCCTGTAGCAGTTCTCAGCAGAAGGGGCTGCCTAGAGCTAGGAGGAGAAATGCATTTAGACCTTGTTCTCCCCAGCTGTAGCAACATTCCTATTTCACATCAGAGTTCTGGCATTGTGCTTCAGTCAGCATTTAGAGTTCTGGTCACCAAAGCCTTGCTGGTAACTTTGGCACCTGTTGGGAGGGGATGCACAGAGGAACTGAGAGCACATCGAGCACAGGCTGTGTGACAGCTGCTGGGGGGAAGGAACAGGGTGGAGAAAATACTATTCTAATTAGTTTTAGCTCCTAGAAAAAAAAACCAAACCTCACAGGTAGAAGACAGGATGTCTGCCAGAAAGGTAAACTCAGTCAAGCCTTTCCAAACACAGATGATGCAAAGTATCTCCAGCAATTATCTGACTAACCCTCTGAGGACCCCACTCTGCATTAGCAGAATTTCCAAAACCTAACAGAAGTCTCTTCAACATAGGAATTCAAGCATCCTCCCTTTTTCAGCATATCTAAGCCTAGCTTCTACCCTGCAGCACATTCCCTTTTTAGGTACTTATTAACCTCACCTCTTGGTATGTGTAATAATTAATTTAAATATGGCAGAATGAGGAAGTGACTCTGTGTTCAGTCCAGCTACTGCTTTAGAATATCAACAGGCTAAAATCCAGTACCCTGTCAGTAACAGCACAGATTTTTTCAAGGGGCCTGAGCCTCTTTCAATTAATCTTAACTTGATTTCAAATTCAGATTAATTCAGAGTAAAGCATAAGTAAGTAATAACAAGTAGTTTGAAAAAAGAAACAACAAAACAGAACTGGTTAGGTTTTGGATTCTGTTTTTAATCAAGTACAGTGGAATCCCTAGAGAGGAAAACACACATTACCAAAACTTCCACACATTTATAAAGCTCAAGTTTATTTTTTCCAGTGGGCACATCTAAGTAACCCCTTCCCTCCAAAGTTCCTGCTGCCTCCCTTTTGGATGACTAAAAGACTGTGGCCAACACCAAATAGCAACGAATTTCAACTTGTGAAAGAGAAACACCATTGCTACCAGGTTCCTCTGTCACTTTATTTTTTAAAACCATCAGACTTGTAGGAAAAGAACTTGGTAACTGTAGTTCTCTTTTTGGGTTAGCAATGACAATTTAATCTCATGGTAAGGTACCATTTAAAGCTTTCTCAATCCAACTATTGTTTTTATAGCAAGTTACTAGATGACCATTAACAAAGAATAAAGAGTTTCAATTAAGAGAACAGTTAGCTCTGGTCTTCACCAGGAATTTGCATCTATGTACCTCAGACATTATAGAGAGTTTATTTTTTGAGATAAGATATGTTAACTTCTTCCTTTAAATTTTCAGTGTTTAAAATATGAGCTTGGAATCCTTACTTGAAGACTTGCACATCAAACTTTCAATTCTTGCTTTTTAGCACAACATCCTTCAAGAGACAATTACAAGCTGGTTCACTGGGCAGAACCACCTTTATCTCAAAAACACGTTCTGCAGAATTTACTCCTGAGAATTTTTCCACAGGGTTTAGGAGCAGTGGTTTTACACCTACAGCTGATGAAACTGGGTAGTTCAAAGACTCCCAGGTTACACTGACTTTTTTGAGAGAAGGCAGTAGTGCCATCCCAACTGGACCTGTGGACCTAAGTCATGCAGAGACATATCCAGAAATGTCAGAGCCATCTGCCCAGGCTAGTGCGTGCTGAATCGCATAGTTCATTGCTCAAAATAGAAGAGATATGCACCAGTTCCTTCATCACTGACTTGTATTTTCTTTCTCAGAAATTTCCTGTCACATTGCTGACTTAAGGGTAGAAACAAAAGTCTTGGATTTTCTCTTTTCCCAAATTTAAGGGCAGACCAGAATATACTCTCAAAACTAACTCCTAACTCTCAATGAAGTTTTTCTTTCCAACACAGGTGCACAAATACTAAAAGTAATCAATATTAATTTAATACAAAAAAGCAATTATCATTTACAAGTATTAAAACTCATTTTGTCTGTCCTGGCTAGTCACACTTTAGAGTCTCATTCTGAAAGCGTTCAGAGGCTTGAATCAAAAACTAAGCATCCTTATTTTGTTAAACATCTCTTCCAGTAAAAAGCCACCTGTTTACTGTTTGGTTATGAAAATATGAAGTAGTCACACAAATCAGCAGGGTCTGGCTGTACAGTATTTTACACAGATAAAGTGCATCAAAGAAAGAATGCCATCCAGTGCAAATTGAAACTGTTTTCCTGAAATCGCAACGTAGGAAGCGAGGCTGGGCTCCCTCCGCGCTATCCAATCAAAGGATCGTCGTCATCGTTCTGTAACTGGAGCCGGGCAAAGGGCCGGGAGGGAGCCACTCTGTTCTTGGAGATGATGACGATGTAGGTGAAAGTGCTCAGGACCATGAAGACCCCGATGACGATGCCAATGGCCTCGGGGACACTGATGCACCACTGGTCGGCCAGCAGGCACTTGGCGTTGGCGAAGGAGCCGTTGTGCGGCCGCGGGGCGAGCCCCAGCACGTGGCACATCATGGGGTAGATGTCCACGTTGTGCAGGGCGCCGTGGGCGTAGGCGCGGCGGAAGGCGGGCCCGCGCGCGGCCAGGAACGGGTGCATGCTGGGCAGCGCGTTGTCATAGCCGTGGTCCCCCACTGCGGCGGGGCAGAGCACACGGTTACTGTCACAGCCCCGTCCCCTCCCCATCTCCCCCACCCCAAAGGTTAATGCGCAGCATAAAAGCAGCTCTTGGATCAACAGAGCCAGAGTTCCCTCTTCCCCAAACGCCACAAGTCTTTTCCCATACCGGCCTTTCCCCGTGGTTCTCCCTCCTATTAATCTCCTCTCTTCCTTTCAATGCTTAGCATTTCCAGTGTTCCCCTTCCCGTTCTTCATGCCAAAGTTGAAAAGAAGGCTGCCGTTCCACAATGAGTCAGTAGCTAGAATGCAAATTTTTACTTCTCGTATTCTGGAAAGTCATCTCTCCTTGCAGAGTGGATGCTTTAATTACTTATTAAAAATCAGGCACCTTTCCCTTGATAGTGTTCAGTTCCAGTATATTAAAGACCCTCAATTCATGCTTATCAGATAAGGTACTTCAGCTGAAGGGACACTCTTAAGAGTCAAAACCAAAAGACAAAGGATCACTGTGCCTCTGGCAGGCACATGGCAAAACCTCTGTGGCTATAAGGTCAGGACTACTCAGACATCTGGTAAATTTTTAAGATGGACTATTAACAGCTACAGAGCAGCCATTATCAAATTTCCTAACAGCATTCCTGAAAAACCTGTCCAAGGTGCCAGAAGTCTCCCACAGCACGCACAGCATAGTATTTGAGTGACTGCATTTACTTTTTAGTCCATTTCTTAGTGGAGGAATATCCCTGAGAACTGTTTCCATGGGGGCTTCCCTGAAGCAAAATGTCCAGATTCCAACTGTTTAGGTCACACACACCACTTCAGTGAGCTTCCACTCGTCCTTTTGAATGTTTTCCACCATTTGTCACCACATCTTGTTTGTTTTGACTCATGTTTCTAGATTGTTTCCCCTTCCTTTTACTACTTGTTTGTTCTGAGCAAAGCTACTCCAAGTTCCCTCTTCAAAGAAGTGCCAAATTTTTCACCTCTGAAGTAGGATTCTGGTGTGTGAAGTTACTGGTACAGTTGGCAATAACTGTGCTGCCACTTTGTCCATGAAGACAATAAACCTTAAAAAGGCTTTTAGGCTAAAAGCTCCCCTGCCTGATTTTGGGAAGGCTTCACAAATAAAATTGATTTGAAAATAGATTTACTTCAACTGATATTGTGCTGTTCCTTATAAATATTCACTTACTAACTATTTTAGGTATATGAAATTGAATCTAACCGGAAACAAGGAAAAGAGAACTCTGATCAGAGCACACCTGTATGACGTATTGCCGAATGGAAGACAATTGTAGCAAATCCATGGGGAAATTAAAATATAAGCACATCCTACATTAAAAAGCAGTACTTCCATAGAAATACTGAAAAAACCTGAACTTAATTCTGCAAAGGACAGACAGTAAGATCAGCCAAACTGGGTGCAACCAGGATTTTACATCACTCAACACCCTGTCTCTAACAGCTGTCACACAGGGAAGTATGCAGGAGGGATATCCCTGACCCACCAACCAGCCTGAGCTGTTGGCTTCTCAGAAACTTCCCACAAGTTGGTACTTTTGTATTTAATTTCTATTAATGGATTTTCCTACCTGTCCAATCACTTTCTGAACATACACACACACACACACAGAGCCTTCATCTGCAACCAGAATTACAGGTTCAATTTTCTTACTATTACAGCAAGAAAATCTATCTGAAATTTCTTCTTTGAGATACACTTTCATGTGACTGTTGCATTTTTTAGTAAATTATACATGCCCCTTGTCTGCCAAAAAAACCCCTGCATTTATATACACCTGGAAATACATATACATAAACACATACAGATACATATATATATGTGTATGTGCAATTTGACATTCTAGCAGGAAGAAAGTGCACAGCTTACCAAGGCACTGAGAAGTGACACCTGTTGAGTTCTGGCTTTCAAACATGCTGCTGTGTTCCTACTATTTTTAGTATTCCCTGCCACTTATTTTCATGCCCTCGTACACGTACTGTGATATTAAATGTTGTGTGTTGCATGCTTCAATTTATGCACCCCTAAATATATGTTTTATATACAATAAAAAGTTAAGCCACCCTCCAGGGAAAGCTTGAGACAGACTGCTACCCTACCTAAGATAACTCAGACTATTAAGTCAAACAGGACAAAGTTTTCCAGCCAACAGAATATTCCCCATCTCCTCATCTGTTAAACACTCCGGGCTCAGGCTGGGAAGGTTCTGGAAAATGCTGCACTATTCTTAAACCTGCACAGTGCCAGGACTCTCCTTGCTAAATGAGAACCCTGTAGTTGGCTGGAATAGAAACAAGGCACTTTACCCCCACAAACCACAGAGGAACAGACACTTACACTTGGACAGGGACTCGTTCTGTACGATTGTCCAGCCTTCATCTGCAACCAGAATTATGGGCTGGATTCTCTTGTGATGGCGATAATGGAATCTGTCTGGAATTTCTTCTTTCAGATAAACCTTCATGTGAGTGTTGCAATTTTTGAGTAAGTTATACACATCTTCTTTGTCTGCCAAGGAAAATATTGCACATGAAACAGCTGGAAATTTCTGTTTACTACAATTATCTGTCATTAAACCTAAGATCCATTATTAAAAAAAAAAATTAAAAAAACCTAGAAAAAGATTTTTTCATGTCCCTTATGAAATGCTACATCAGTTGAGGTGAATTTCAAAATTTGTTTTCATTTTAACTCAGACACCTTCCAGATGTGGGTTTGGACCTACAACTCAACTTGCCATGTAGGCTTGACAGGCAAGCAGAGAATTTAAGAGAAAGCAATCACCCCTCAAGTAGTCAATGTTGTATCCAACACAGTATTTTTTTTTTTTTTTTTTTTACTGTATGAATCACTTTGTTCATTAGTCTGGCCACAGAGAAGCCAGCAATGTCATGATTTCAGACATACCTGCTGGGGACAACTCTGAGATACAAAAATGGAATTAATGGTATGAAATCTTAGATTTCACTCCCAAAATCAGAAGTGGTAAAAATATCAAGGTTGGGATTCTTACCTGAAATTTACACAATGACATTTTTTATTCTGAATAAACATATGGGTTTATTTCATGCTCACTGTGAATTACAGCTGCATAGACTAAGTGAGCAACAAGAGAGAAGGCAAACTAAGTACCTATCTACTTTCTCTACCACCTGTACCAGGGTCATCCTTATTAGCCACAGCAATTTGACAAGAAACTCTTTGTCCCACTGATTGCCAAAACAAACTTCTAAATAAACCATCATTCTTTAGCTTACTCATTACGTCAAAGTTCTGCAACATGAACTCCACAGGTTTTGCAAAAAGATTAGAACGAGTCTAGCATACTGTGTACTTTTTAGAGGCAAGATAAACAAGATTTAATTCTCAGTATATGCCTTAAAAAATAACCAAACCCAAACATACTCTGCCTTGGCAGCACTGCAGCAACCGGAGTCTTGTCTATCAGGGTGTAGTTATTGCGCCCCAGGCACTCATCCAGGACAATCAGCTTCTCTGCAGAACAGGAGGCCATCCCATGGTCACTTGTTATTATGACATTAACAGTGTCCCACAGACCTGATGCCTTCAGTTTGTTCATAAGGAAACCAACATGTTTATCCACTTCTTCCAACACGCTGCGCATCTTCTCGGCGTTATCCGGGCCGTACTTGTGTCCGCTGGCGTCCGGTTCCTCCCAGTAGAGCACAGCAAAATTGACCACAGGCTCAGAGCTGTTCAGCCACTCAACAATTCTCTCCACTCTCTCCTCAAACTTCACTGAGAAGTTGTACTTCATAAAGAAATGAGGGGTCGTGTTGTTGATTTTTACATCACTACCGGGCCACATTGCGGCAGCGCTTGCTCCCTTTCCCTGCTGCTGATTTGTTACCCAAATTGGAACTGCATCATTCCACCAGAAGGGATCTGAATCGTTAAACTGTGAAAATTTTTTCTTGGCATCTGGGTCGTACATGTCATTAGCCACAATGCCATGGGTTTCCTCATACAAACCTGTCACTATGGTGTAATGGTTTGGGAAAGTCTTGGTGATGAAACTATTCATGACTTCTTTTACAAGTACACCATCCTCAATGAATTCCTGGAGATGAGGAAGTTTGTAGGTTTTCAAGTAATCAGCCCTGAAGCCATCAAAGGACACAAGGAGCAACCTGGGTACAGAGTCATCAGCTGAGCAAGCACAACAGACAAGGATTCCAACAAAAAATAACCTCAACATTGAGCTCATTGTGGAGACTTGGAAGTGCTTCCAGCAGGTAATCAGATGCACCTGAAATATTTAAACAGACAAGGCATGTAACCAAAATAATTCTACTGTGACCAGTTTAACTAGCTATCCATTATATGCATCTACCTTCCAGAGGGTAATTCCAGAACACCCAGTCTAAACAACCAGTCACATTTCCCTACTGACTTCAGAGGTTTCTCACATACTGTCAGAGTTTTTCATATATTAAAACAAATGAGCAGTGAGATTTTTGCACTCCAGACTAAATGAAAGGAAGAATTGTTTTCTTTTGATCAGTTATTCCATTGTTGTGTGTGTCCTACTACAATTCTACCTTCCAAGACAGAAAATCAGTATTTTTCCTCATGTTCAAGCACAGGGACTTGAACAGTTCCAGACCCACATTTAAGAGTCCTCTGTAGCCCTAAATTCTTATTACACATCATTGTTCAGGTCAGAAGCCTGTTTCCTACTATAATTGTATTTTTCCTTTTTCATCTCACGTTTCCTTTTTCAGTTTCCACCCTCCAGAGTTGCTGGAAGACTTTTCAGCCTTTCAACATTCCCATTTACTCATTGCTTATTCCATACCCAGAACTGCCAGGAGTAACTTCTGCTTTCCTTCTAAGCTGTTCTACATCTACCACAACAGCATTTAAACCTGTCCTTTATGCACCACACTTTTCTCTGTATAAAAAGACCAAAATTAATAACCTTAGCTATGAGGTAAGTATTTCTCAGCAAGGAATTAATGACTATTATAAGTGCCAGGTAAGCTTTTACCCCCTCTTAATGTATTATGTGTGACTTAAGCACTTTGTTTAGGAAGGTACAAAATGATGCTCTCAGTCTTTAAGAAAGAGGAAGTGAAGCTCCAGGTTTCACAAAATCCACAATGTTGTTAGGTAGTGCATTTGTGTCTCAAGAAGAGTCCCATTTCAGCTATTTTTCCCTTTATATTTTTTTATCCTTCATCTTCTTTTATGTGCAGACAAACTGTGATTCCAGAAGGCACAGCACCTGTCTTTCCAACATTTTTAACGTCACCGCTTTCCCACAAACTCCTTAAAACGGCGGGTTTATTTTAAAGGTGTAAGGAGCTTTAATGTTATGTGTAGCTTTAGCATTGACGGGAATTCAAAGCACGGGAAGCCCACCTCCGCCCCGGTATCCAACAGTTAAAGTATCTGCAGAAGATACAGAAGTTACAAGGATTGTCAAAAACAGCATTAAGGCATCTCTTAGCACAGAGGACTTGGAGGACACACGCCCTTTTAAAGAAGAAAAAAGGAAAAAAGAAATGGGAAAAGAAACGCAGCGGCGAATCACCCGTTCGATGTTGTCAGGTGCTTTAAAAGGCAGAACCAGAGTTTCCACAGCGCAGTAAGACGCAAACCCGCAGCGTTCGCTTCGAAATGCTCCGAAGCTGCTCAGCACTAGTGTTTTTATACGCAAGTGGCATGTTCTAACCAGAAATTAACTCTACCCCAGGCAAACCCAACAAAATAACCCAGCTGTGAAATACCACCAGCACTAGTCCGCTTGCTCCCGACCAGGTTTTGGAGTTGCTCGGCTCGGTCAGAACGGAGGTTATGCTGCCTACAAAGCGCACACACGAGGCACCGCCGACCAACCGGGCGCTCCGCGTCGGTTTCCCCCGCTCCTGTCCCTCATCCGCACTCAGACCGGGCTCACCGTCCCCACAGCCTCCCTCCGCGGGACACCCCCGTCCCCGCCGGGGCCCCACCGTGAGGTCCGGCTCCGCTCGGGCCGGGACGCGCGGGCGGTACCGGAGGTGACCGAAGGTGACCGGGGAGGGGGTGCGGGCTCAGCGCCTGCGCACCCGCCGCCCGCGCAGCCCCAACCGGCAACTGACGGGCCTTGGGGGGGGCGCGGGAGCTCCTCGGTGAGCGCGGCCTCCGCCCGCTGTGATTGGCTGCGGGCCCGCTGGCGGGAGATCCGATTGGCTGTGGCGCGAGGGGCGTGGCGCTTGGATGAACGGCGGGGTGGGGGGAGCGGGAAGTGCGGGGCGGGCGATGAGAGGCGTCGTGAGGGAGTCGTGAGGAGGCCGTCGGGCCACGAGAAGGCCATGGGGACCACGAGAAGGCCATTGCGGCCACGAGGAGGCCATGGGGGCAGTGGGAAATTTCCAGTGTCACAGGGTCGATTAGATGGAAAAGAACTCTGAGATAATCGAGTTCAACCTATGGCCGATCACCACTTTGTCAACTAGACCATGGCTCTTCAGTGCCACCTCCAGTCAAACACGTCCAGGGATGGTAACTGCACCGCTTCCCTCGGCAGCCCATTCTAATGTCTAACCACCCTTTTTGTAAGAAATTATTGTTAATGTCCAACTAAAAAACTCTTGTGGTGTGACTTGACACTTGGTGGCTGGGAGCAGAGCCCAGTCCCCACCTGGCTGTCCCCTTCTCTCAGGGAGTTGTGCAGAGCCAGAAGGTTCCCCCCAAGCCTCCTTTTCTTCAGGCTGAGTCCCCCCAGCTCCCTCAGCTGCTCCTCCTCAGATTTGTGCTCCAGACCCTTCCCCAGCTCTGTTCCCTTCTCTGGACACGCTCCAGCCCCTCAATGTCCTTCCGGAGCTTGAGGGGCCCAGAACTGAACACAGCTCTCGAGGTGACGGCACCAGTGCCCAGCACAGGGGACAGTCACTGCCCTGGCCCTGCTGCCACACACAGGGAAGAACGGGACAGAGCTGAGGGGAGCCATGAGGGCTGTGGGATGAAGCCCTCCCAAGCAAAGCAATGTGGTGTTTTTACAGGATCACAGAATCACAGAATGACTAGATTGAAAGAGACTTCCAAAATCAGAGTCCAACCCATGCCCTAGCATCTCAACTAGACTATTTTCAGGGAGCTCAGGGGTTTGTGAGGCGATGTGTATGTACTCCCAGACCGGGAACTTTCAGGCTTTGGGGCTGTTTGTTGGGCTTCCCTTTGTTGCAGAAAGGCACCATGAGGTGCGGCTGTGATGGGGCACGTCCTTGTGAGTGTCCCTGTGTTCTCCCAGCACACCCATAACCTGCCTCCTGCTTCCTTTGCAGGTGCCCAGCAGCCCCAGGCTGTCACCTTTTTTTGAGGCAGTGGTGTTTGTCAGCATGACTTCTCCATGACTCCTCCATGACTCCATCTCCCTTTTGGTCACACAGTTCTGTAAGTTAGCTATTCATATTCTTTCACACACATCGCCTTTTTGTGGTCTCTTGTGGGGAAAAAAATAAAATAATTTGTTTACCCTAAAGCTCAGAATACAGGCAGGAAATGATCACAGTGTTGTTGACTGTACTCTGACTGCCACTGCAGCAGTGTGTGGTACGATGAGTTGAGATCTGTTTGGGGTCCTGGTGTAAGTTTGCTTCATAAATTAAGGCAAATAGTTTACATTCCTATGGTTTTTCTTTATATTATGAAAAGGGATTAGTAATTCTGCAAAACCTGTTAAGTTACTAGTGTGAAAAAACAATGAGATCAGCTGTATGTAAATAGAGAAATGAAGCATCCTTTAATAGCACAGAGCACTAATCATCACTGTTTTAAATTTCATCCTAAAAAATGAGAAAAAGACGTGCTTATGGCTTCAGCTTCGGCTTATGGCTGAAGTAGATCTGAATTTCATTCTGTATATGCTGCTAGATGTTTATTCTGCAGGCAGTGTAGATGTCAGCTTGTTTCTTCCAAATGGCTTTCACATATGTATGAGTTAGGCAGGTTTGGCTACCTGTGTGTGCCAGCTGTGGAGTGGCTCTAAAATGTGGTACAGTAGGCTGAATATTGTGACACGCCCCTGATTCACCTTGTTTTATGGAATGTACCAGGTGTGGCAAAACCCAGGCCTGTAAAAGAGGGAAAAAAACATGTCCAGGTGAGCTAGATAAGAATTCTTGCAGCTACTCATGTGTTATGTGCCAAGTTCAAGACAAGGTCCTTGTGTGTTTTTTTCTGAGTCTCTTTTTGGATACACAAATTCAGCTTTGTGAATATGCACATAACAGCTGATCATGTGGAGGAAGGGCATGTCCTTTATAAATTACTTTGTTGTATTGCCTTGAAAATATTTGTTACACAGTGAATTAAAGCTCCAGGGAATGCATAACAGAGCAGGTGCAATATTTTGACCAATTTCATCAAGTTAAAATTGAGTTCTTGTTAAAAACTTTACGCACAGATGCAGACAACTTTGAAGCATTGAGGCTCTTTTGCCAGCCTATTTTTGCAGCATACTCACTCAGCTATTCAGTCCTAAAAGGTGTGAGTAATCTCTTGTTTACCCTTGCCCACATGCTTTGAAAACCATTTGCAGTATTCACTTATTCACGAGCCCAGCCTAATGTGGTGTGCCCAGTTTGACACATCATACAGGCAGCACACCACAGCAGCGTGGAATTCAGAACTGTTCTAGCCAATTTCTATCTAATGTGTTTAATACAGCTCTTGGTTCCATTTGCAGTGTTTGCCCACAAGAAATGGGTGAGTTACATGTATACTTATGTTAAGAGGAGTAAAACTGGGCACTACGGAGATGTTTGCCTTTCTTCACCTTGATCCCTCTGTTGTATTTTAGCCCACATTTGCCTGTAGAAGCTGCAGTTCTAAGCACTGGATGCTGCCAGAGCTGTCCAAATTTACTAATGGAGTTCAATTGAGCATTTGCTGCTCGAAAACCATTAGTCAATGCCTGTAAGTAAAGAGTAGGCAACCTCAAAATATTCTCAGGGGTTGTTAGGTTTAGTACAAGACTTAATTTCTGCATGAAAACCATGCCCTCTAGTTGGCAGCGTTGTAGAGGTGAAGCAACTTTGAATTTATTTGGATTAATTAAATTTGGCGTTAAATTTGGACAAATTTAATTTGGATTATTCAGTCTGGAGAAGAGAAGGCTTAGGGGTCACCTCACTGTGGCCTTCCAGCACCTGAAGGGTGCCTACAAAAAAGATGGAGAGGGACTTTTTACAAGAGCATGGAGTGACAAGACAAGGAATGGCTTCAAACTGAAAGAGCGCAAGTTGAGATTGGATATTAGGAAAAAAGTCTTCCCTGTGAGGGTGGTGAGGCCCTGGCACAGATTGCCCAGAGAAGCTGGCTGCCCCATCCTTGGAGGTGTCTAAGGCCAGGTTGGACAGGGCTTGGTGCAACATGGGCAGAGTGGAAGATGTCCCTGCCCGTGGCAGGGTATTAGAATAAGATGATCTTTAAGGTCCCTTCCTACCCAAACCATTCTGCGATTCTGTGAAAACTTGATGTTGCATGTGAATAGCTCAGCTACTTGTACTGCATACTTTCTTAAGGATGTTTTCATTGAACAAGAAATATTTCCTGTATTTCCAATCTTGTTCTCAGTTTTATCCATGTGATGGAGACCTCTGTCACCATTTTTGCTCAGTAGCTTTTTAGTCTGTCACTTAACCTGTTATTCACTGTGTTTTGATGCATCTTTATAAAATAAAGGTTTAAAAAAATAGACATTTCATGAATCCATAAGAAGAGCTGGGTGAGTAACAGCTGTTAAACTGTATTAGACCTTAAGCTTTTAGTGCCCATTTCATCCAAAGCATTGCTTGTATATGGAGGCTATAAACAAAAAGGGCTCTTAACCTTTCTGTTTATCAAACTGTGTGGAAGGAGATCCCTAAGGCTGCAGGACAGGGTGATACAGGACTGTAGTGTCTCTGCCTTCTTTATTTCAGTTACCAGTGCCTCTACTGCAAACAGGCTTGAAACTGGGTTGCTGAACTTTTCACGGGTGCTTATTTTCAGAGATAAACAAGGTTGTTGAAATTATGCCAGATTTTAAAGGCAAACAGAAATGTTTTTCTTGGAGCAGCTGGGCAGATAAAAAGTTGGTATTTCTTAGGCTCTCAGGTATTCCAGTGGAGTTTCTGAGTATGGACTTAAAGACTAAATCAAGTAAAGTTTTACAAAATGAACTGGAAGACCAAAAATAAAGGGCTTTGGAATATTCAAATTGGGAATACTTAGGTCCTGCAGCAGGTAAAGCAGGTTTTCAAATGTGTGTTGACAATGACTCCTGGTATTTTTAACAACTGAAAGCTGTTGATAACAGGAGAATTGAGTGTCCTGTGCAAAATGGCTTTCTATTGTTTGTCTGGTTCCCAGTGGAAAAATATCTGTCCTATGCAGAGTGAAATTTATGGTTGTATTGGCTTTAAATATGCCTTTTATGCAGCCAGCAGCAAAGGAAATCTGGGTGAAGGTGAATCACCATTACTACAGTGGGGTCCTGGATTCGTAAACCAGCCCCTCTGAAGACTGCAGAATCCAATTGAATTTTAGCAGAACAGATGGATTTCTGGATACCTGCTTCAAGGATATGCTGACTCCTGTGTGAAATGTGTCATCCTCAAAATCTTCCAAACCACTGTCCTCCAAAATAATTCTTCAGTGTGTTTGTTTTCCTTACTGCAAAATGTGGGATACAAGTCTTGTCCTTGTGCTGTTTAATGCAAGATTGGCAGTGGATAAAGGATTACTGCTGATGAACTGTGTAGAGATGGCGTGCTGCTAACAACACAAGTAAAAGCTGAGGCTGGAAATGGTGCAAGAGTTTGTGGTTGATTTCCTCCAGATATTGAGTGCAGCCAGGAGTGAAAACAAAGTGGTATGAATTTATGGCAAGTCCTTTGTAATAGGTCTGTAAACCATGACCAGTCTGTCTCCCAGAGCCCATAGTGTAGTTTTGATAATGTCCTTAAACTACATATTCCAAAGCTTTGGAAATTTTGGAGCTTTATAAAAGAAGAAGGTTCTTGGGTGGGTTGTTTTTTTTTTTTGTAAAGCCAACATCCTGAATGACCAGGTGTGGTGGTCCCAGGACCATCCACAGAAGATGATTCACTCCCTTGGAGAGAGTGCAGCCCCTAGGCTGCCTCTGTAGTGGCTCCCCTTTGGGAAGTCCCCTTGGGAGACTGCCTTGTGGCTCAAGGGGAGAAAAAAATACTTCAACCCATGAGGCTTTGCAGTTCTATGTTAATGATTCATACCCCATTGGTTACTCCCCTTGCTCCTGGTTTTTAGCCCTCCTGATTGGTTCTTTTTGGATCCTTCCCCTGATTGGTCCCTTTCCCAATTCCTTTCACCATTGGCCAAGTTGTGAAACCCCGCCCCTGGCTACCCTGGGGACCAGGGGTTCTTTCCCTGTGGACTTAGTGGAATAAAGAAGCTTTCCTGGAGATCGGAAGGAGCCCGTCTCGCCTTTACTTACTCCTGCATCACCTGGGGTGGGAAACGCGGCTCTGCTGCTCAGGCAGCCTCACAAAGAGCAAATCACTGCACTTGACAGTGCACCATAGAGCTGAACGCTTTGCACCTGAGGGTGCACAAAGCTGAATCGCTCTCCACCTGGCAGCGCCTCTGCCTCGTCGATCTAGATGTCTTTTTAATGATGCTTCCAGCGAGGAAGGTTACAGCACCTGGACCACAGGACCAGACCGCGACAGCCAGGAACATTCATGATTTTGCCCTGAGTGCACTAATGTGCAAATGAAGGGTCTGATCCTCCGGGATACAGAGATCCTCAGTTTCTGAGGGATAGTATACTTTGTTTACCATCATTCAGTTTCAGGTTCAGCTGTTTCCAAGCACTCTGAGTGTTCTAACCATTCAGGGGTTTTTTTGCATCTTTTCTGTCTAGAAAAAGCTTAGAGCAAGCAACTGAAGGACCTCCATTTCTTTAGGTTATGTGGAATGATTTATAGGCTCTTTGCTTGAAGTGTGCAAGTATCTTCATTAAGGACAAGTAAAATTGGAGGACTCTTTTATTAAACTATTAAAATTATAGGAATCTCCAACTGGAAAGGACTGGAGAAATTCCAGTAGAAGCAGGTTGCTATTTCTAAACAGGGCTGTGAACCACTGAAGCTACTTGTGACACTGATGGAGGAGTTGAAGTTTACAATACAATGGAGTGTCAATAATATGTGCAAATGATTGCTTCAATGAAGGTGTACCCAGGTGGAAGTCTTGGGAATCTGTACTAAATAGTGTAATGTGATGTTTTGCCTCTGATTCTTAATCTCTGAGAATAGGTGAGGTACTCTGTTTAGTGGTCTGGTATTCTTGTTATTCTTCATTCTGCCCAGCCTTGTCGTCCACTCTGGAGGTGAGGGATAACGAACCCCAGCAATGCAGGAGTTTCTTTACAAGTCGGTCTTCTCCTTGTCATTTAAAAAAAGTGCAAGGTGGAAGTGCTGATTTCTCTTGGGGTTTCAGGTTGAACTGCTTAAATTTTAGAAGTAGCTTCAGCAGCCTGAGTGTGCCAGAGCCATTATCCTTCAGATAAATCAAGTTGCTCTAAGCAAACAACTTAAATACCAATAAATGTCTCTGTGTGTTTGAGCTGCTGAACTGAGCTCTGTGTGTCTCTGCAGAGTGAACCAGGTAGCTGTCTGGGTTCCTAGCCTCAGTTTTGATGAAAGACCATCTTTATCTCCTTTTGATATAATTATTTCCAACTCTTTTTATGTTGTACTTTGAGTTGCTCATCACTGTCCACTGGACTGTAGAAAGAATCAGTGATTTCCTTATTCCAGATGCTGAACACTAACAAAACTGTAAATTGTGTCTAAGTATGCTAACTGGACTTGTAGTCATGTTGATTCCAGTATGTCTCCCTTTAAAAAAAATAAAGTTGAAGTAAAATCATAAATTCAGTCATAAAATAAAAAACAAACTTTTCTTGAAAATGAGGAGTTCTATTGCTCATGTTATTTGTCCTTTTGTGAACTTTTCTGCTTATGATTTTTGTGCTTCTTTGTGTTTCTGCAAAGCTGGTGACCTGTGTTACCAATGGTTCATGTGGGTCCAGATGGTCAGTGATGCAACCTAGATTACAGAATTAGCAGAAGAAAGTATTGTGTTACTACCTTCCACATTAACTCAACACTTTATAGATTTGGGAGCAGAGGAATTTAGGGAATGGATGAAACTGGTGATCTCTATTTTGTCATCTTGCATTCTCATGGCTTTGGGGTGGGATTGTTACTCAGAGGGCTTTAGTTGTGCTGAGACTTTTTTTTTTTTTTTTTTTTTGCTCCTGCCTCATACAACCTCTTCCCTCTCACTTCTCTACAGGAGAGAAGTCCCATTTCACTGGACACTTAACTTTTCGTTGCTCTTGGAGGGGAGCAGAGGAAAGAAGAACTTGGATAGCTCACAATAAAGAAACCCACATCAACTGTATTTATTTATTTTAAAATAATACCTTATGCTCTTACTCCTTGTTTTACTTGTGATATTTAAAATCCTCCAGTAGGTGCTGCTGTGTCCTGCAGATGTTGTCTTCATGGAAGGAAAAAAAAAAAAGTCATGGACTGGACTACAACTGGACTTTGTTCTTTGTTTTGTGTCATGCATATTTCTGTGTTCTTTTTTTCCCCTCAAACTGTTTGCCAGCCGAGTTATTAAGGTGGGAGTGTTTATGATCCCAGCGAGTTTAATCCTGCAAGCACTCTGTAAGAAAGGATTGAAGATCAGTGGGAGTTGCTGATCAAAGTCATGCTTAGAGCAAGCTTAGAACACACCCAGGCAGAAATGCATTTGTCTTTCTACAAAGTATGAAGAAATCCAGGTGTTTTCTTAGAAGTGAAAAGTAGTCCTAAAAGAAGTTGAATTTATAAAACTTACCAGCTGTTTTATTGCTTTTCTGAAGTTTCTTGAACTTCAGTAATTTAAGTTTATGATTTTAAACCAGTCTTATCATTACCCTTGGTCTTGAGTGCTAGAAATTTGCAAGACAGATTACACAGCACACATTTCCAGAATCTCTGAGTTAGGATTTCCACGTGAGGAATTGTGTCTGAATTACATAGAGATAATGTAAAGATATGTATTCCATCCTGTTTGGTGAAGGACCACTTGTGCCAGGCAGGAAGGTGGGGGCAGTAAAAGTTGAAATTAGGCCTTGGTAATGGATAATGTGTCCTTGAAGTCCTTGAGTTGCACCAGGCCAGAAATGTCCTCGTGAGCTGAGATCTCATTGATCTCTGATACTTACCTGCATCTTTGTACTGTACAATCACAGTGATTAAACTTGGTTGTGGCCATGATCTTGGTACTTTTCAGGTTATCTAGGAGCCCTAAGTTTAATTAAGATGAAATATTGGTTTGCTTTTGATATTTAACTTTAGTAGTACCCTAAACTTCTTAATATAAGAGTAATGGCAGTAATCTACAGTTATAAAACCCAGGCAGGCAGCACCTGCTACTCTACCCTGTGAAACAGGTTGTGTTCCCTTCTGGTTCTGAATTACCATCTTTCTCCCTCACTTCTCTTATTTTTTTAAGAAATCTAATCTGGCTATGGCAGTTACATCTCAGGAATTTACAAGGATGGATCAGGAGGAAAACATCTTCATTTTCCTTTTGACTCAACCCCAAAAGATTAAATATAATTAGTTTATAAGAATTCTTGTAATAATCTATGTAATCCAGATGCAGTAAACATGGAGATAAAAAGTCCTTAGTCAATAACTCCTGAAGTTCTCATGACTTTATTAAATTGGTAATTTTATAATACTTTGATAAATGCAGGTTTGGATCTTGTGGGACGTTCAGCTCTGTTGAATTCAGTTGCTCTGGAATGTGTATCTGTCTCTAGGAGGGCAGTTAATTCTATGCTAAAGCTGGCAGTATTCTCCCACTTTAGGTTCTGTGCAGTTTGGTTTGTCTCTCCATTCGTTAGAGAAAAGGAACTGTATACACAAGGTGGCAAACCAGATTTCTCCAGTGTAAGTCTTAGGACATGGAGACACATAACCTAAATGTGATTATAATTAATTGATGCATTATGTATATGTAATCATGAATACTTCTTCATTGCTTTCTTTTCCTATATTCCCAGGGCAGCTTATGAGAGCTTTTACAGTTTTGGCCCTAGTTTATTGTTGAGAGGAGGACAATGCCATGTGAAATGTGTGGCCCCCAAAGTGAATGAGTGGCAATGTTGGAAAGAGTTAAAATTTTCCTCTTTATAATTTTTTTGTAGTGTTTTTTGTAAATGATCATTTGTTGATGATTTTGTAAGTAGCCACTAAAATGTTGCAGATGACAGCTTGTATTGTTGAGGCAGTTTTGCCTTGCTTTTCCTTGGAGTTTCTGTGTGCTGAAAATATGAGTGAGTGAAGTCTGCATTTTTACCTCTTTACATAAATAAGATTTCCAGTAGAACTCTTTTCAACTTCCTATGTAAGCATACTTATTTTTTTTTACTGCAGCTTTCTAGGACTGATAGGTTCTTCAGCTTTTTTTAGCTATACTTATCCAGGCAACATCTGGAGGAACAACTGATTACAGCTCCTGAGATACAGTTCCCAGGAGTCAGATCGACAAAGGGGTTAAAAGTGAGACAGCCTTTTACTTCGGTGGAAGTGCAGTTGTTGATTCAAGGCTCTCGGTAAATGATTGTTGGAGATCTGCCATGTGTAGCTGAGCATTCAGAAAGTACACCACAGACTCTGCTTCCTCCTGAGGAGCCTTGTCTGTTAACATCTCACTTTAATTGTAGTCTGTAAGGTACCAGCAGGCAGGCAAAACTCACCAGCCAGCAGCCATGGAAGATCCAGTCTTCATTGACATCAATCAAAATGCTAACGACACCACTGTCTCTGAGGTTTCAGATTCTGAGGAAAATAAAGGGGGTGATCTTTCTGATCATGTCCCTGAAGATTCAGCATCCCCCTTTTCCATCACTAATATCCTAGAAAACACAGATGGTAGTAAAGAGAACTTAGAAGATAGCTGTAATAATTCTGTTGCCTCTCAGCATGGAAGTGATGGAGAAGATGATTCTTCATCTCACCATGGTGCTGAAGAAGACCAGCCAGAGCAGCAGATGGATCTGATGAGCCCAACTCTGGAGGACAAAGATGGAGAGGGCACAATGAGCAACCTGCATTTCCCTCCAGATTTCCAGTTTCGTCAGAGACAGAGCACTAGAACCAACTCTTCAACTTCCCTCAAGTTTCCCCTTAACAATAACTTCGGAGAAACTAACAATTTTCAAGAAGATTTTGAGATTTCCATTTTTGTAAAGGTAAGAACCCTGGTGCTTCTAAGCATACCCTAGTTTTAAACCCCAAATCAATATGTGTGTCCTCCAAATCAGTGAAATACAGCTACTCACTGCTTTGCTCCCAACTCTGCTGCAGGGAGCCAATCCCTTCACTCACCTCTTGCATCTTTAAGCAGAGAAAGAGGTGATTTGTGTTGTGTGGAAATGTCTGGGATTTCTTTATTCAAGTGGAAGTATGGTGCAGGTATTCTGATTGTTGCTGCAATTCATTTATTCTGGGAAATCTCCCTGCTGTAGCTAGGCTGCTACTATTTAGTTGAGCTTGTTCAGCTATCCCTGCACTTCACTGTCTTGTAGCTGAGAGCTCAAAAGTAACAGCTATGAAGAAAACTAAATATATAGTTTAAATAATGCACCTCTCTGAAATAAGTTTTGCTTTTATTTCTTTCAATATTTAGATGTAGGTATTTTTATGACAATTTCAACATGTATTTTCATTAATTTCCAGTTAGGTATAAATTACTGAGAGGGCTTTCACACCTTTTCTCATCTTATAAAGGATTACTTAGGTTTCAACACTGCAAACAGCCATGTACTTGAATAAACACTGATTCCCTTCATAAAACCAATTGTATTTAACCTTTCTCAACATTAGGCTGAAACACAGGCCTGACAGTTCCTTCTTTTTAACTATATAAGAATGTTCAAGATCTTGTGTACCTTGAATAGAACAATACATCATGATTATAATATTCTGTTATTTCAAAAGAAGCCTCATGAAGTTTGTTACTTTTCAACATAAATAATAATATCAAAATCTATTTCTCAGTTCCATGGGGGCTTTGGAAGCAGGAGAAGAGATTTTGTCACCACACATAATGAGAAGTGTTTTCAGCAGTAATTATTTGGTTAAATGACTCCCAGAAACAGCATCTGTCCTATTTCTGTGACAGGATCATGGTCATTGCTAAAAATATGTTGATTATATGGTCAAAGTAAGAGCTGGGGCATTAGTTTTATTTTATATTTCTGCATCTACTCCTGTGTATGTGTTAAAAGTTGCAACAATTGAGTACATTTTGTTTGTTAGCAACTAGGTGATGTTAGCAACCTGAGAGCTGTATTTTGGCTTTAAAGTAATCTCTTTAATTTCCTTATTCTTTCAAATTTCTCTTATTTCAAAATAACAATGTCTTCCTTTTCTATGGATAAAATAAGAAATGTGTGCAGATGTTCCCATTCAAGCAGAGTTGTTTCTGTTAATTTGAAAAAGTGACAAGAGAGGCATTTTGAATAGAATTGTCACGGACAAGGTCTGAGGAAGTCCTTTTCCTTGCTTTTGTTGTGCAGAGTGCTGATTATCCCATAAAAGTTCTTATCAGCTAGTCCAGAGAGAAAGGCAAGCTGTACTCTCTTCACTTGCCAAACGTGCCCGGTGTCTTTGAGATGTCCTTGAGCCCCAAAATATCCCTACCTGGCTGAAAGGTTGAGCACAAGGCTTTCAGGTGATCCGTGCTGAGATCCCAGTGAGCAGGGCACTGGGTACTGCTGTGTAGGTGACTGAACTGAACTCCTATTACAATGTTTTATTCCTTGAGAATGTGATGATGTTTAGTTTTTGGCTTTTTGTTTTTCTGTCTTTCTTCCATCAAGGTAATAAAGCAGTAACTCCACAGAGCGCAGATCCAGCTTTGCTGTCCTTAATTATCTAGATAGCAAAAGTCAGCCTGTAAAATGGAAGGTCACAGAATAATATATAACAAGAGTAGTGAAATCCCTGAGGGCTGTGGCTTCTTGCACATGGAACTAATATCTCAGTTGTGTCAATAAATATTATTCATAGATGGTTCCCTTCTCACATGGTCTCTAGTCCACCTGAGGCCAGTGTTGCTCTGGAATTGGGTTCATCTGGGTTTGCACTTTTCTGCAGACACTAACAGTGACAGCAGGACCTTGTGCTGTGGGACAATGGTGATCATGACAGTTCTGCCACTCTTATTCCTCTCTTTGCTTGTAGCCCTAATAAATCTCTGTCAACGACTGGAAATGTGAGTGTCAGAGGCCTGAACACCAGAGAAAGTGGGAAGATTAAATGGTATCTAACTCACAGTGCAGCTGGATGGATAATGTTAGTCTGTTCATTAGACACCAAGAAAATGTTTACATCACTTTAATTCATTTTTCATTGATTATCAGTGCTTGATAACTATGTCATGTCAGTGGACTATTTCAGGATGTGCCATAAGGTAAAAAAGGAATTCCCTGTGCCTTTAACAGCAGAATGCAGCATGTAACAACATGAATCTGTTTGTGTGAATCCAGCAGGTCCAGGCTTGTCACAGCCACCTTAATGCCCTTTCAATAACACTGTAATTTCTTCATACAAAAGCCTTTGCAATTTGAACAGAAATATGACTGGCACACAGACTGTGTTACTGAGTGCACAGGACAGCCTGACCCAATCATGGCTCCAAGGTTCAGCCTTCTCACCTGTACACTGTATTTTCCTATTGAGCAGCATGATTGTTCTGAAGGCTTAGGTTTCTTTGAAAATTTTAACTTTTTTGTTTTCCTGAAGCTTGAGTTGTTATTTAAAGACTAGTCCTCCAATTTTCTTTTCAGAAGGAAATTATTGCCCTTCTGTTTTTTTGATAACCTGAGACTGACTGCAGATTACAGATTCTCTGTACTCATTTGTGCCATAGGAACACAGTTCCCAAAAGAAGAAAGGTAATTCTTTACCCTAAGCAATAAACACCTTGTGTTAAGCAAAAATACCAATGTTATACAGTGGTTTAGCAGCATCAGCCTGCACCTGTTGGATCACTGCACTGGAATAACAGAGTTGTGGATGCTGGAGAGCATCTCTGGAGATCACCAGGTCCAATTTTTTACTCAGAACAGGATCACCTACATCAGCTTGCTCAGGGTCACGTTTTGTTTTCAGTATTTCCAAAGATGAAGAAACTACAGCTTCTCTGTGCAGCTGTTCTAATGTCCTACGCTTATGGTGCAACTATATTTTAAAAGGAATTTTGTGTATTTCAATTTGTGCCTGTTGCCTCCTGTCCTTTTAGTAGATACCAGTGCTTATATTTAAGAACCAGAAGCTAAGCATTTAGCTGTTTCTGTCCATTTAGCTGTTTCTGTCCATCCATCCAAAGGATACCATAAAGGAATTATGGTATCCTTTTGTGAAATTTCTTGAGGTCAGAAGCTGGAAAAGAAAGGACATTTTTGTTTTTCCCACAAGATTTGTTTTTCCCACTCCCTCATTTGAAATGCTGAGTCCTGCACTTGGGTCACAACAACTCCTGCAGTGCTGCAGGCTGTGAGAAGAGTGGCTGGAAAGCTGGAAAAGGACATGGGGGTGTCAGTCAACAGCAGCTGAACACGAGCCAGGTGTGCCCAGGTGGGCAAGAAGGCCAGTGGCACCTGGACTGTACCAGCAATAGTGTGGCCAGCAAGACCAGGGCAGTGATTATCCCCCTGTGCTGGGCATGGCTGAGGCCACACTTCAAATTCTGGGTTCATTCTGGGCCCCTCATGACAAAAAAGAAATTGAGGGACTGGACCATGTCTAGAGAAGGGAACAAAGCTGGGGAAGGGTCTGGAGCACAAGTCTGATGAGAAGCAGCTGAGGGAGCTGGGGAGCTCTTGCTTTCCAAATTCCCTGAAAGGAGGGTGGAGCCAGGTGGGTGTGGAGGTCAGGCTTTGCTCCCAGGTAACAAGTGACAGGATGAGGGAAAATTCTTCAAGTTGTGCCAGTGGAGGTTTTGATTGGGTATTAGGAATTTTTATTTTTTTTTTAATGGAGAGGGTTGTCAGGCACTGGAACAGGCCTGTTCAGGGAAGTGGAGTCACCATCCCTGGGCATCCAAAAACGCATGGATGTGACACTTGAGGACCTGGTTTAATGGTGAACTTGGTGGTGAGGCTGGGTTGACAGTTGGACTTGATGATCTTAAACGTCTTTTCCAACCTTACCAATTCTGTGATTCTGTGGTTCTCTGATTTCCCAGCCAGGAATGTCTGAGGACTCCAACTTGGTGGCACAGTGCTAGTTCCTACTGACTCCCCAAGTTGAGCTGAACTGTTGTGAATGACAGACCATGTTCCTCATGGGGACAGTGAGACTCATCATTGTGTCACTAGAAAATCACACTTCCTAATGAGTTGGCTTTTCTCTTGCTTTATGAAGCATTCTGGTATCTGTTGAGAAAATACTGTTTAGGAATGTGTATTAATGGTTCAGAACATGAATTCATGGGACAAATCTAATTTTAAGCATGTATAATTTGCAGAGAGCAGAACTACATGGATGTCCATTCAGAGGTTTGTGGTTAAACCAGAGTTTTGCTGAGCAGGACTGAACATTTCTTACTACACTCACAATTAACAGAGGAAAAATCTGTATTTGCAGTTTTGGGCTGTTAGAGTATTTGTAAGCATAAGATACCTCCTAGCAATGGAAACCAATTAGTCTTCTAATTGACTCCAATATAGCACATAAGGCTGGTGTTAAAGCCAAATCTTCTCCACCAAGGTTTGCAGGCAGCAAGATAAATTCAGGCTGAAGCCAGGTGGCAGGTTTAACTCTCCATTTGTACACAAAATTATAGTAGTTTGGCTTTTTATGACATTTTAGCCTTTAAAAATACTATAAACAATAAATCTAAAGGAAGTAAGCAAATATTATTTTGGTCTTATGAATAAGCTTAGAAAAAGGTTGAGCAGTTAATAATCCACCTTTTAAATAGTGTTAACTGAGCAACCTGAGCAAGGAAAAGGTCTAAAAACGATTTTCAGAGTTTTCCGGTCTTGGCAGATTTACAGACCAAGATGCAGAAGTTGACATGTACACAGCAGGAAATGACTCATGGGGAACCAATATCCTAATGTGATACCTGTTTTGATAATTAAAATGAAATTAATGGTTGTTTATTCCTGCAAATGGTCTTGAGATAGCTTATAAGTACAATTAAGTATAGAAACAGAAGTCTGGAATACCAAGTGATTTGTCCTCCTGCTCTCAGTCTTATCTAGACTATCCCTAACAGATGCTGCTTTGGGAACATTCAGTGATGTCCATTCAGCATCTGTACCAATTAGTCTCTGTCAATGCTTAATTATTGTCCTGAGACAGTATTTTCCTTTAGTAAAACTGTTGCTCTGAATTATGCTGTTTTTCTTTTTAATAGACAAGATCTTTATGTATATAGAAGACACAGTTCAAAATTTCTTCAGTCTTTGCTTTCTTGAGCTAAACAAATCCTTCAGTTGCCTTCAAGCTTGAGTCCTTTTTTCTAAATGTTGAGTGGTTTGGTGTGTTGTGGTTCAGATTTTTTGTTTCAGGGGTGGTTTTAATGACCTTTTCCAGTTTTTCTTCAGTTAATTTATATAACTCTTAAGCTCCACTTTTGAGGTGCAGGTAGTGCAAATAGCAGTGCCAATAAAAATTACTACAGCAAGCACCTCTTCATCATTTTTCCAACTCTCTAGTCAGAACACTTATCTGCTCTATTTTAACATATTTTTGAATCCTTTAACATTTATATGGTTTCTCCAGCCCTGGTGTTTTTCCAATAAATGCTTCAGTGACAGTCTCAACCATTTGTTACTTGCCCATTTGCAAGCAGGTGTAATACAGTAGTACTGCACAGTTTGCAGCTGCCATTTGACTTTTAGAGTGTTAGGTTTCTCTTCTGTGAGAATTTAGGTTTCTCTTAGTGGTGTGATCAGACTGATCACTCCTTACTGAAAACAGCATGGTTTTGGAGTCAGAGAACTGCTCTGACATAAATCCAGTGTGAGGGACGCCCTCACCAGTGCTTTTGTTCTGCTAACTCAGAAAATAGGGATATACCTCCAACATCTCCCCATCACTGTGCAGACCCAGCGTGACTTTATGGTTCCCTCCTCCACCCTGTCAGGTACAGCAGACTGATAATCTCTTAAGTCTTCACATATAAACCTAATAGCTACTAACCCTTATTTCTGAGGAGGAAAACTGTGATTGGGTCTCTTCATAGCTGGATTTATGCCTATCCAACTTACTTTGTGTGTGTGTGTGTGTGAGTGAAAAGATTAGTGACAGCCGTTTTGTTACGGATAAACACCCAGTCCCCTGACTATCAGTCACGAGCAGAACGTGTGTTCACGCAGCAGGGCAGAGCAGTTTGTTTAATCTTTTGGATACAAAGGGTAAAAGGTCTTGCTTCCAACCCTTGCTGGGTCTGGCACCTGCAGAAAGGTCCATGAATCAGTTTTCAGCTGGCTCCCTCAGTGCATGGCTCCAGCCACAGCGGTGTCCGGGCACAGTGCAGTAGCGTAGCAACAGCTTCAAAATACAGACCTGTATTATCTAGGAAATTGTCTCTGCACAGTGATTGCAGCAATGGCAAACACAATGTAAATAATGTAGCATCACACTGAGAGAAAATTAAAACAGGATTTATCTGCTCATTTATTTTTCCTCACATATATTTCATCTTGTGATACCCTCTTTGATGTTCTGAAAACAAGGCTCTTATCCCAGCATGGACTAGTTTTTTCTTTTGAAACATCTCAGCACCTACATTTTTGGAGTGAAAAATGTTTGGATTTGTGGACTGATTACTTCTTTGCTGGCCTTGGAAACTTATCTGTGTAGCAGTACTGTCACCTGTGAAATGGATCCTGTCCAAAACAGAGCAATTCATATTATTTCAAATTGGTTGTTTCAGAAGTACCTAAAGATCAGATAGATATTCTAAAACTAATATTCTACAAACACAAAATAATGCATAATCCCTGCAGAGCAACAGGGGATGATATATGTCAATTATTTTGGAGCCTTCAAGAGGAAAGCAACATTTCTGCTCTGCTCTTTGTTTTCTTTAGATGTCAAGGGTTGGATTTGGCTCATCCAACTGAAGGTGTGCCTGTACACCATTAACTGCACCTCTGCAGGATGTCTAGCCTTTTTTGCAACAAAAAGCTATCTGAAATAGCATGATGGGATGTTAATTCCTGTGGCCAAGTGCAAGCATCACCTATAGGGGGAGGTTATTTGTTAGGTAGACTCTGTTCGTTGTATGGAGTGAGGCCTAATTCAGTTTTCCAACCATGGGCATCCCCTGCTGGTTTAGATGTCTTAAGGCTTCTTTCCTGGCCTCCAGCTGCCTCTGCAGGCCATGGGTGTCCCATAGATCCTGTCTCCTATATGTTTATGGATTTCTTCAGCTATCCCATCAAATACTGCTGGATATCTAGGCTTCGGCAACTGCATCAAGCCAAAACTTTCACTGAAAATAATGGCATGGTCACCTGAATTAAATAAACTGAATACCACAGTAACAGTTCAAATACAAATCTTAGATGACTAGATTAGACTAGAAGTGAATTCTGGTAATGGACATCTGGAAACAAACTTTGGATGGATTAATTTCTTTTTTCAGGCTATTTATATTCCTTTTTTGTTCCAGTGTCCCCACTCAGCAACAACTGAAGTGCAATAGTGATCAAACAGTGAGATGTTGGACACTTCTGCTGTTCACTTTACAGTCCAACTTAACCAGATAAAATTATCTAATACATTTTATCATCTTTCTAAGACTGAGATCCAGCACTCTAACTTCAGTCAAATTTTATCCTTTTTTTTAACAGCAGTCCCCATATATGTCTCTTTCAACTGTATTTGTTTAAGAATTACTTTTTATTTCAGACACCACAGTAGAAGAGAAAAGCCAACTGAACATACTAAATTTGAAATCCGAGGTACCACTTCAAACATAGCTTAAGATTTTAATTGGGAAGAGAAAAACTGTTTGTTCCTTTGGATCCTAAGACCCTACATTGAAGGCAATTTTTCCACTGTTCTCCCCATGTACTTACTAGTTAATTTAGAAATATTCAATGTCCTCTCATAACCTTGTTTGTGGCTGAAAAGAGACATAAATATTTGTATGTATTTGTGGCAATACAAAAAATATTTGTCACTTCTTTGTGGGAAATGTTATGAACCTGTATGAAACTGCCTTCTGTGGCAGAAGAAAAGGAGGAAGTGTGTCACTCGAAAATGAGTAATTTATTTGTCATCTGCAGGTATGATTTTTATATTTAGATCTCTAGATTATCTTTTTTGCATCAATTAATGGAACAATTGTAGGTGATTTTTTACTGGTGGTATGTCTCTGATAATGTAAGATGTCAGTGACATTCATGATGTTACAGTGACATGCTCAGGGATAGATAGGAAGTGAATTTGTCAGTGCAC
This sequence comes from Cettia cetti, assembly GCA_013401135.1. NCBI lineage: Eukaryota > Metazoa > Chordata > Aves > Passeriformes > Sylviidae > Cettia > Cettia cetti. Next base: position 88,391 of record VZUI01032942.1, read on the forward strand.
AGGTCTGGTTTCAGTACATCCAGCAGTGTTCAAAACCAGGATTTTGATTCACAACTTAATTGATTTTCTGTTGCAGGCTCTATGCAGTAGGAAGTATGTAATGAAGTAAAACTCCAGGACACATCTTCTGAGAGAAAACCATTATATGTTTATAAAAGATGAGGCACATAAAGGTAGAAATCTGTACACTGACCAAGATGGTATCTTTGGGGATTCTAGGTAATTTGAAAAAGAAATTCATGGGACTGGATGTGACTTTTTGGGACATGAAATCGAGTATTCTGTTACAGACAGCCTCATCATCTAATACTTCATTCATAAAGTGATCAAGGCCTATTTAGAAACTATTACTATTCATTTTGGAAATCTACTTCAGAATGTCACTGCTCTAAAGGTTTCACACTTTAATTTCCAAATTACCTTTATTCCTGTGCAGCTAAAACATCCTTGCTCTTGTGCCAGCATGGTCCATTAGCATTCATTCATGCATTTAGCTCTTTTTAAAATCAGTTTAGGCTTAGACAACCTCAGATGTTTTGGGGCTAAATCAGCCAATCCTTTTTGTCTCCATTTCTGCCAGTTGTCGTAGTAAACCCCTTCTGCACATATTTTCTTTCCACAAAGGTGCCTTTTTTTTTTCCCCACAGCTGCATCTTGTCTTAGATTGCTGCTACTTTTATAGCTAAGCTAAAAAAAGAGATTATTTTAATAACCTCCTGTTTTAAGATACCTGTGATTGTTTGAATAAACAAATTCTATTTGAGTTGAAATGTCTATGTTGCTGTGCTTTGGGAGATCTCAACACTGTGTCCCTATAGTTTGAGGGCTGGTTGAGAAGCAAATGAAAGGAGTGGAAGCTTTGCATCTGAAAATATAGGTATTTATTCACTCTTCAGACCTCTGCTCACATGGATTTGTACCATTTTTGGATTTTTAAAAAAACTATTTGATTAAAAATCTGACCAGCAGAAGTGTTTTATATTTGTCCACATTTATACTTGGTCTATAAATATATTTATCCTTAGCTGTAACATTGATACTTTGGGGGGCCCCTCATTGCAAGAGGGTCTCTGTTAACCAGAAATGGCTAGTGAGGTGCCCAAATAATACTGGCAAGTCATCAGTAAACAGAAATAGTAGGAGAAATAATTTAACCTTATAAAATTTTTATTTTTCCTAATGTCATCAGAAGTTCTTCCTGATTTTAATTTTTTTTTTTTAATAATTTCAAATTATTTTCTCAAACCCTGAAGTTACTACAAGGTCATATTTCCATGAAGAATTACTAAAAAAATATACTGGACAAAGGTCTGGTGTCAAAAATCTGTTATACATCATGTGGCCTGTTTTGAAGAGGCACCAATCTGTCTTCCCTTTCTTTGGTGAGCACATGGATTTGTAAATAATCACATTAAGTAGTTTCCAGTTACACAGTACATAGTTATACGTTGACATAAAAACCACCACCATTGTAAAAACACCAGAGCTTGATTTATATGTATATCATACTGAATGATTGCATCACTTATTGGACTTCATGAGGCACCTTAAATTCACTAATTTTCACCAAATATAGGCAGGATGCTTATCTGTTGAGTCAGTAACTTCCTCCTGGTCCTAACGCGTGTCCTTGGTCAGCTGGCGCCTTGCAGGAGCCCCTATAAAGAACAGCCGAAGTTCAGAGCAGCAAATTCACTTGGCTCCTCCCTGAGAGATTGCTGCGAGTGAAGTTTGGCCGGAGCAGAGTTTCTCTGCGGCCCCGGGCGCGGATTGGCCCCGCATCGCGGCTGATAACAGCTAAAAATAGCCCCGGTATAAAAGCCCGGCCGACAGCTCAGCCACCCTGGCATTCCCTCCTCGACTGCCAGCCAGGGAGGAGACCGTGCTCTCCAAGTCCCTGCAAGGATGTGACCAAAGAACATTCTGCTGCCTAATTCCACTTAACAATTAACTTGTCAAGACTAGACTGTGTGACTCATGGGGATGGTAACCAAGAACATTTTATATAAATAAAATTAAAATAATAATAATAAAAAAACCCAGACTGAAGGCCAAATTTTCCAAGCGGTTTTTCCAGGCAGAGCGTGACAGGTGGAATGTCTTTGGAAGTGTCCCTGTGGAATACTGTGTCCAAGAATGTTGTACTTGTATTTATATTCACATAATCACCTGTATGGAGAACATACCCCATGACAATGGAGTTCTGAACACCTGGGAAAACAAATGTATTTTCTTGTGACAATAGTTTGACTAAGCTGACATTGAGGAGTTCAGGAGTCTATTCTTAGCTTGCTGTTGATTCTGGGGAAATTGGGTCATTTCCTTGCATTTTTGTTCACTTTCAAGCTTTTGTTTTAAGATGTAGCCTGGAGGATCAGTGAGTTCTGTGGCTGAGTACATTGCAAGATAAATCTTTGAGTGTCTGAAGTCCTTTGGATGAATAAAGAAGACACCAGTGTTAAAAAGCTCCCTTTTTAAAGTGTGGCAGAAGTTATGATGACTTGAAAACAGGGTGTAAACAGGAAATAAATAGGAAGCATTAAAAATCAGTGGCACTGTCAGCCCTATCAATAGTAAACTATTCCCACATGTATTACTTCCAGTGGCTCTGAGTCCTTTAATTTTATGAAGCTTTGCACTATGAAGTTTGTATGTGTGGATTCACCTTCATTTTCATTACAGCATTTTAATTTTTTTTTTTTTTTTGGTTTACAATAATACAGTGTAAGGTTTATAATCTCTTGGGAGCATGATAGATGACCTTGCTAACTTGCTTTCAGTTTTGATTCTATATAGTTAGTTACCTAAAAAAGGTTACACAACTTCACTCTTCTGAACTCTGCTTTTTCCTCTCTGAAGGTCAATTTTCTGCATGAACCTGTAGTCAAGACTCAACTGGAGAGTCTCTGTTTGCTGCCATCCTCTGCAGGGGAATTTAGTTTTCTCTCAACATCATGAGATACCTATATATATATTTATTAATTAGTCTGGTATCAAATCTGACCTGATGCTTGGCTAGAAATGGGTAGAATTTGCTAATAATGAGTAAGGGGATCCATATCTCATTGGAACTTTTCCAGCTGATGAAGGTCTTACAGGAAAACCTAGTCCATTTTCTACAGAATTGCATCAGAGTTGTCACCAAGGTCAGAGCAGTGAGACTGCAAAGACGAACTGGGCCTTGACATTTTGGTGGTCTGTGAGGTTGATCCCAGGAATCGCAACCAGTGGCCAAGGGTCCACACCTTTCTTATAAAGGTGACACCTGCTCTGTGCTCTGTGAAAACTTGTGATTTTGGCAAAAGATAGAAAATCTTTGGAAAATCTTCCGCTTAAGAGGCAAAAAAACCCTTATGTCTTTCTAGTTAGACTACCCAGTATTCCCAGTTATGACAGACTTAAACAAGGCACCACTGTTATTTAGACTGTGCTCAGTGCGGAATTTCACAAAAAAATTACTTTTGGTCTTAAGCCAACCACCTTTTTAGGAACTACCACCACCATCTTTCACTTAAGGATGTGGGGCATGTTCTTTCAAGTCCTAATGAGCTGGGTTTGCTGGTCACCAGCAAAAATCTGTTAATGTGATGGTTACCAGAAAAAAATCTGCTAATGTAAAGGAGTATTTGCAGAAAAGAAGTTCACATCTGTGCTTAACTCACCACCTTGCTTCAATTCATCCTGATTGTTTGCATTAACTCTGCAGTGAAAAGGGTCCTCAAGCAAAAAAAAAACCAAAAACCCTAAAATGGAATATCACCAAGCCAACTTTATGTGCTGCAAGATGTTGAACTCTTACTTTGAAGTTCTTAGGAAGAAAAAAACAAAGAACCCACCGTTTGTTTCATAACAGCTTGAGGTGATGCACTAAGGCAAGTGAGCTGGCAAACTTTGTGGAAACTTTATCACAGAAGTACCAAAAGGTGAAATGAAAAATGAATGAAGGCAATTTATTAAGGAGAATGGAAGAGTTCTTCAGTTCACTGTGAGGCTCAAGGTCAGCCTGCTGCATTAACCCACTGCGAGCAGCACCAGCACCAGAGGCATCACCATGGCAGAGGTTAAACTTGGCTGCCACAGAGGGATGTAAGGATGTTGAGCCTTGTTATTTTACACTGATCCAGTGTGAGTTTATCAGGGAGCAAAAATCCAGAGGTCCTTTTCTTAAGCCAAACTGTAGATACACCGCAGAGGATTCTGAAATCCATGGTGGGAGATCCATGCACATAACCTGCTCTGCAGGTACTGATGTCAGTGTGTGAACCCATGGGGATTAGACTGAGTCATGAGTAATTTCAAACTGAGCTGCTGAAGGCTTCAACTTTTAGAAATAATGTGCATCAGAACATAGGAAGTAATTTCAGCTTTCAGCCAAATTGTTTGCAAAACAACTATGTGAAACACAAATGTGTCCAATGAAATCAGCAGCAAATACACATTCTTTGAGCCTTATTTACTGGGAGGAATTGAAGCCTAGACTGAGATGTGCATGAGTTGTACATGCCATTTTGAACACTTTCTGTAAGTAATAATTCATAAATCAGGATGAAAGTAGTGTGTTGTGTGCTGGTCTTTTGTTTGGGGAGGATTTAATCCTAGTTTGCCCATACTTCAAATCTTAATTAATTTAGACTTAATTTATGATAAGAAGCATACAAAGAAATTAACAGAAATAATCTAAATAGGGACTTGCATGAAGAACTCCTGTAAAATAAGGCAGAAATAGGCATTACTTTGTTGCAGACTTGGAAGTAAAATCATTTAATTTTAGTTCTATGACAGTAGTGAGTCAACTACAATGGGTACGTCTCACTTACCTGGTGCTGTTTTTCTTCACTACACTTGATGGCATAGAGGATTCATTTTGAAAAGCAAGGGCTGGGGATTTCTACATTTCTCCTTTCATCAGCTGCATTATCCATATAGCCCACAGCTTGGGACAATCTGTCATGCTCTCCATTGTATCTCCTACAATACCACTTTCCAGAGCAGTCTCAGTCCTGGTTGGAAGTTATCTTTTGTTTTTAATTGAAATGTCAGTTTTGAAATGATAGTGAAATAAACCACTGCCCTCTAGAAGCCTCTGTACTGAATGGAGTATTAGGAGATGATTTTGTACCTTTTCAGAGCCACTTCCTTACAAATGGGTACCTGAGGCTGTCTCAATATGAGCATTAAGATCATTATCCATATTGAAATCCCTCTTCACACTGAACAGCAGGAGGTTTTCTTTTGAAGGTGTTAATGCTTATTAATGTTACAGCAAAGTTTGATGCTGCATCCATGTGAAAACATAATTATATATAAAAATAATTCCATGCTTTTGGACTAGAACTTTGCAAAACTCTAGTCTGAACAGATTCATTCTGTTAAACAGAAGAGTTTTAGCAAGATAATCTTAAAGCTAAAATAATGCTTTTTAATAAAAAGATAAAGGAGACCTGCTGTAGCTCATAGCTGTGATGGATTCTTAATATCTGGGGGTGGGTATAGAGTGGGAGATCTCAAGCTGGCCAGTTAATGGAGTGCGAAGTTTTCTGGTTTAGGCTTTTCTACCCCATCCTGTTTATTTGGACATTCAGGCTGCACAGCTGTTTTTGTATTCTCTTGATGTCTTTTCTTCCATTACCTTGAGTGTGGAAAAATTTACAAAAAGGAACAAAATCACAGTTCTTCTATCAAGCCAACACATTTTGAGGTACTGTACATCTTTATAGTTGAGGGAAAGTATCTTATCACCCAGTGTTGGCACGAGGCTGATGAGAAGAGCTTTGTATGTCCTTGCACGTCTTGTACATTTCAGGAGGGGAACCTGCTGTCTGGCCCCAAATAGCTGAGACAAATCTTTTGGTTTTCTGAAATTCAGACAAGAAATTGAGAGTGACACATTGTAACACAAAAGAAAAAATTACTGGGTTGATTTGTTGCAGTTGTTAACTTGTTAAGTGAGTGCATATCAAAAATACTAGCATCCAGTAAATGCAGTTGCAAACTACCAGTAATTCAGAACTCTTTCTGGAAGAGATGTTTCCATAACCCATCCAAACCACCCTGGCTGCTGCTTAGGTGTGGGGTTTTTTGGCTACTAAGCAGTTAAATAATTCCCTGGTAAAATCATAGCCCCGGATACCATTTACAGCATTTACTGCAGCTGCACCAAGATTTTATTTCTTTTCGTCACAACAATGAAAAACGTTACCTGTGTTGTATAAAACTGACAATAGCTGCTCTCATGGAACGAGCTGGATGGAAGCACTGTGGGATGCATGTGCTTTGTGCTCTGATCCTTCTTGGTAACGCAGCGGTCTGCTGGAGAACTGCACGATAGAGTTACATTCTGGATGCTTGGCCTCTGCTTCACCCCCTTGGGACAAATCTTTGCTGGAAGTGAAGCTTGGATCAGGCCTGTGAAAGCTGATAGTGCATCAGTGTTCACCTACAATAGAGGTCTTACGTGGGGACGTGGCCGTTCCTTTTCTGAAGCTGTCCTCTTCTTTTATTAATGGGATGATATGCTCATATTCATTTCTATATATCATAAACCTCAAACTATAATGACTTGGCTTATGAGGAATTCATAATTCAGTGTTTAATGTTCTTGCATGTAACTCAAAGCCTCTGCTACTTCTGACTTGTGAGAAAATGATAGGCCAAACTAAGTGACTCATTCTTTGCAGTAAAATGAGAGTGTACTAATTATTTATCAGTGCCTTACCCTTAATTTGGCTGAAGAAAGAGCTGATTTCATAACACACAAAAGAGCTGTGTAGACACTAAAAACCATTATAGTCAGAAAGGTTCCACCCAGATGTAAGTGATAAGTCAGTTTTATATGACAGAAGAACAGTTAATGCATGAACAGATCCCTAAAGCAGTGCATATATATATATATATATATATATATATATATATAAGCATCTATATATATTTCCTCCTACTCACTGCCTTCTACTATGTTTATCCTAAATTCAGCTTTCAGAATCTCTTTTTTTAAAAAAACAGCATTATATGAACAAGTTGTGTTGTCTGTTATATTTGGTCTATTCTAGGGATTCCATGGGGGTATTTTTATAAAGCAGAGGTGGGTTTTTTTTGAGGTGGGCTGGCTTATTCTTTCTGTGGATACCTAAAAGCACAGCTGGAACACCAGATGTGTGGTATTCACTCTTCAACTTCTGTAGCTTCTGAGCACCCCATAATGTCCTGGGGCAGGGAGTAAGGTGGAAGCAAATGGGTAATGCACCTTCCAGTGGCAGCACTGCCCAGAAATGCCCTGAGCCAGGTGGGATCTGGCCTGTTCCTGCAATAGTTTATATCTGGGACAGGATGGAAATGGCTGCAGGACACCTTCGCTCCCTTTGTATCACAAAGTTTCACTTCTGCTTTGCTGAGCCTCAGCACAAGAATCTTGTCTGCAAACTAATTATAACACACCACTACACCCAGACAGTAACTGGGAGGGAATACAACACGAAGGATTTAAATGTTTTGACATGCTGAGTTTCTACTGAAATTGCTACATCTAGAGTTTGACTTTCAGGAGCACAAGGCACACACAACTTCTGGAGTAAGGGATGGCACATGTACAGGAATCAGGCACTAAAAGCCATAGATTTCTTTTACTTAAAAATTACTACAGGATTTGTCTGACCATTACATGTTTATCTCATTACCCTGGGCTCAATGGAAAAAATTAGACACTTCTAGGGCATATTTTTTCATTCTAAAATAGACATCTAAATAGGTCACATGCATCACAACTTGTAAGTGCCAGTATTTTGAAAGCTGATTTTATTTCTACCCTTTGGTATGGCATTAGCAGCATTACCTCATACTGCTGGCAGTATTTTCTCTTCCAGTAGAGATGGTCTTCTGATATAACTTGTTCAAACCACTTGCCTATATCAAAACAATGTTTTCAGTGAGGCTGGAGATACAGGTAACCTCAGTGAAGATGAGCCATTTCCTGTTATTCCCAGGAACCCTCATCAAAGGGAAATTATGTCACCACAAGATGCTAGAGCAAAACAATTTTTCAGCAAAACCCAAAAGATTATAATTGTATAGTTAATGCATTATTTAGGGATGCATTTTAGAGATACAGTGATTACTCTTAAGTTTTTGGCAGACTTTTATAACTGTAATGCATAATTACAATGCAATGATTCTTTCTGCCACATGTAAGTACACTTAGCCCATGTCCTTGGAAACTTGCCGGTAGGCCTAAGAATAATTGTACTCTAAATGTTTGGTAATTAATTGTGCCTAGTGGAAAAATTACACGTAAAATTTTGAAATCAAAGGAGTAATAGCACTTAATTCTCCTATAGTTAACCTTCCAGTTATTTGAATGAGTGCTAATTAGATCTAAAAACCATAAGCATACTTTTACAGTAATTATAATGATGATTATGTTGTAATTACAGTTGCAGCAGCATAATGAGATTTACTTGTTAACCATTTCACTTCTTCATGTAGTGCACATGAAGCAGCTGTTGTGGGAAAATTCCCATAGAACTTACCCACAGAGGTGTTGGCTGTGACTCCTCTGGAGCTGTGTCAAATGCCTAGAGGTCACAGAGAATTGGAGATCATCACAGAAGCACACAGCTAAGAGCACTTTCAGAAAAGGGGACTTCGATCATGTCAAAACCCTCCCCAAAAGGCCTCTCTTTGTCAGAAGGGGAAGGTAAAACTGCTCATGCCTGGCAGCTCGAGCTGCCAACAACCTGTGAGCCAGAGCTTTGGCAGTCCTGAAACAAGATCAGGGGCAGAAGTGCAGAAGAGGGAAGGAGGACACAGAGTCCCTCCAGGCAGGGATGGGGAGGTGTCATTGACCCCTTCACCTCTGCCTGCTGTCCCCTCCTGCGCCAGCACTCCCTCCCTTCATGCCATTTGGTTGTGTCAGGACTTTCTATAGGTGCCACCTCATGCTCAGGGCTGCTGTGTGGTGCCCTCTGAGTCATGCAAGGAATGCAGGGTGAAGGAAAGGGAGTAGGGATGACAGCAGCACATCAGAAACAGGCTGAGGCCCTTGGAACTGTTCTCCCATGCTCCACCCAGTGAATTATTGCTCTCCTGTCTCCCCTCTACAGCCAGCACCCCAAGGGGCGCTGAGAAATAGTTATGGGACCCAAATATTCCCATTCCTCTGTTCCTGAGCTCCATCAGCAGTGGTTGCATCACAGGTGCTTCTCTCACTTGACTATTCAGTTCTGACTTCTGTAGCACTTTATACCATACACATGGTGGGGGTTGCTGAGGCAAAGCTCTGCTTTTCTTCCCATTCCTTGATTGATCCAACAGCCAGTGCACAGGCTCTTTTTCTCCTACCTTTCTTAACAACAATATTAGGATTTTGAGCAGCTGGAGGCAGGACAAACACCCTTCAGAAAAGGAAAAAAAAACATCACTGTTGCTTAAAGCAACAAAACCAGCTCTGCTGCAGGACTTCCTTCTTCCCTGTCCCTGGTGCTCCCAGCTGTAGAACAGGGAGGGAACAACAAAAATGCTGAAAACGGGGAAGAGAAGAATTATTTGCTCAGAGACTGATCCTGCCGTAGGTACCAGGAGCTTGTCTCCTCCCCCATGAGTTTAACCCCACCCTCTGTTTTTTTATGCTCTGGGCTATTTTGGGCAGGCAGCGAGGGCTGTAGCTCTGATAGATGAGGATACTGTACCAGAGCACAGCAGCACTTGTTGCTCTGAAGAACTACCGTAACAGGGACTGCTCCTCTGCTGCCTGCCTTTTCCTAATTATTAATTTAATAACCTGCAAACTTGTTTACTCCACTGCTTTTGAGCTTTATCATTACAAATGATGTTTTAAGAGCTTTATGAGAGCGGTTCAGAAAGGAAACTCACACGCCCTGCAAAAGGAAACCTTTTGCCACTTAATATCGAGAGATCAGCTGGTAGCCTTGAGGGTGAAAAATGACAGACTCAGTTGCTGCTAATGGGGAAGGAAAGGACCCTGAAATTGAGCTCTTTGTGAAGGTAAGTTGTGCTGTGAACTGGACACTGGTGTGACTCTCAGATCGGCTCAGCTTCTACTGAATAATCAAACTTTAATTTTCTGGTGCTGAGCGAAGCGGTGCTGTGACAGCCTGTTATCTCTTGCACACACGCTCACTCTGCTTTCTTCTTCGTGACATTAGAATTAGGTAATGTTGTGGAGGGAGAGTCAGAGTTCCTGTGTTTTATTGTTAATTCTCTCCTAGTGAGTTTGTTCTGTTATTCTTAGCCTGCTGCCTGCAATTTACTGTGTCCTGACTTTAGACTTGAGGCTGTTGGCTTCAGGTTTTGCTCTATGAATCCTGACTTTCTTTTCCATTTTTGGGAAGAGCTGGGGGGTACCAGGATTTAGTACCTCAGCAGAGGCTGTCAGGTCTGAAATGCTGATGGACCATAAAACAATAAGGATTGAGATAAGCTGTCAGTCTTATGGTTATTTACTGCAATACTTCCTTTTTTCTTCTAAACCAATAAAAACTAAATCAGTTTTTACTATGGGTTTCCTCAGCCTGAAGCTCATTCTGATTTTCTAGAAGGGTAACTGAGAACAGAAAGTAATTTAATGAAAATATAGAGAAATGACTACATCTGTTATGTGGTAGGGTTTCAGAATGTTTCAAGTTGTGTATGACAGTTGGTCCTGGGCTGTGAAAATCTTACCATTAAAATCAGTAGCACAGTTGAAACCCATGAAACATACAACCTTATTAATAGCAAATTTTATGCAAACTCTGTCTCAGTTAAGAGCTCAGATTTTTTAATGTTCACAGTGTTTTAAAGCCTCTAGATGCATTGAGGCTGAAATCCCCTATGCCCACGTAAAACTATGGAATGGCTTGGTTTGGAAGGGACCTTAAAGATCATCTTATTCCAATTCCCCTGCCATGGGCACGGGCACATTCCACTAGAGCAGGTTGCTTAAAATCTTGTCCAGCCTGGCCTGGAACATTTGCAGATGTTTGGCCTCTCTGAGCTGAGTCTATTCCTGTAAATCCATTGGATTATTATTATTAATACGTGGGAGTTACCTCAGACCCTTAGCAAACAGAGCCCTGAATGATTAGGAAAGCAAATTCCAGCCCCTCCCTTCTGTCGAGATCAGGGCATGTAATTGCTTTGTACTCCCTGATAGATATTTTGGGCTGTAAGTTGAAATGTCAGCCACATCCATGATGTGTATACACGGCCTCTTCACACATCTTTCAAAACCAGTCAGTTCAGGTGCAAGTGCTGCGACAGCCTGCCCAGCGAGGTCTTTTTCCATAGCAAACAGATTTGACAAGAATTTCAGGTTCATAAGAGCCCCATAGATCCTTTTTACAGAGAGTTTAATGAACTAAAATGGACCAGCATGAGTCCATACGGCCAGACACCTCACCTCTTACAAGTTGTTTCTACCAAATTGAGTTTAATGGAGATGCTTATGGGCTAAAAAAATAGGTCTGTGATGTTGTTTGGCACTCTGTCATCAGTCAAATATGTGCTGGAATGGAAATCTGTAGCTACTGATTTGTTTTAGTGTTCATACTATTTCACTGAAGCTGACATGAATGTTTCTGATATGTGGTTCTTTGACTACATCAGCTGTTAAAGTGAAGGTCATTGCTCAGATTCATTGTGTGAAGCTCTGGATCTATAAGATACTGGGAAAAATGCACACTGCATTGAACCAAGCCATGCCACCACCTGAAGATTTATAACTCCAGCAAGGACATTTTTAGTAATGTGACTTCCTGCATAATACATATTCCAAAATTGCATAGAGACTCACATAAAACTCAGAGCTGGAAAAGAAGAATTAATTGGTATCTTCCTGGAGACTTTCCATTTAGGTTGAAAAATTGCAATTCTTGATGTTTTGGAAAGGTGCCATTAATTTAATTAGAAGTTTAAAGGGTTCTATAGTAAAGCATGTGACCAAAGCATTAAATTATACACCTCAGAAGTTCAGAAATAAAAAGGTAAGAGCATCCAAATGAGAGACAAGCTGAAAAACAGGAAAACGTAAGAGAATCATGAACAGGTGAAAACTTTTCTGGAGGGTGACTGAATAGAATAGGATATTAGTAAGGGGTGGGGGGGAAACAGGAAGGCTGATCCTGTCTGGAAAGAACAGAAAATTGGTAACTTTTGGAGGACAGTGAGATACTGGGACAAGTAGCAAATGTAAATATACTGGACCACACTTGAGGCAAGTTCTAACAGCAGGGGGTGTTGGGATCAATGAGTATTGATTTTTATAGAGGTGATACTTCACACAAGGAAAAGAGTTCTGTCCTGCATCCTTGACAGAACACACAGAAAATACAGTGATAAGTGAGAAAATGTAGGGCAGTAGACGTGGCCTGGTGGAAACTGTATCTTCCACAAACCCGAAAAAACCAGAAAGAGCTGTTTTTCACCAGCCACACAGTGTCCCCGATAAAAAGCATTTTCTGTCTCAGATTAAAAAAAGAAAGGTGTTACACAATTGCTCTATTTCCCTTTGCTGTTTGTCAACCAGGAGCACAGGAGCCTCAGACAGGCAAGCAGGGAGTGGGGTTGTAACCAAAAGAGCTGCTCTGTAACCTAATACAGGTTGGCTCAGGATCTCCTGAGCTGCACAGACAGGCTGGGCACCACCAGGACACAGCTGAGCTGCTGTGGCAGGTACAGGTTAAGTGGTTATCACACCTATTTGTTATCATCCCCATTGATTTCACTTGTTTTCTAACGGTGCCCTAACCTGGATCTGTGAGGTATTTTTTTGTGAACAAGTGTTTGTTCTTGCAAGGTGCATGTTTGAGAGCAAACGCCTCCCCAAATCTGGGGCAGGACGCAAGGAGAATGATGGTGGGAGCAGTGAGGTCTGCCAGGGAGGTGGTGCTGCCTTGATCAGATGTGCAGCTTGTGTGAGCAGGCCTTTACTGAACACAGAAACTCTCCAGCAGCAATTCCCTCTTTAAACTTGTTTGACAGGGAATTGGAGGAGGCTGCCAGAGAGAAAGGTTTGATGCTTGTTGTCGCGAGACGCTGGCAGCAGCAGCGTGGGGAAGGGAACATCAGGAGGTAGTGCTTGCTCTGTGCTTAGCCCAGCTTGTTGGAACTCAGGCTAATTTCAATCCTCTGTGTGCTGGAGAAGCAAAGAGCTTTTGTATAAATGGCAATGACACCCTGATGGAAGATATATTTAGCTTTTCCTGGTAATCTTGCACTAGTATGCATGAACATAATGACAAAATGGTAATAGTGCTGCTTTATGTGAAGTAATACAATTAAAATCCATAAGGGAGGACCACAGGATTTTTGTGGCTTCTTTCTGTTTGCAATGGAAACAGGTGTTTGGATGTACATTCCTTGCCTTTCAGGATTAGAGTAGTACCTAATATTGAAACTTAATTTGAAGGGAGATACATTGTACCCATGAAAAATCAAACATGATGCAAAGAAGACTGCATTGCTGGGAATGCACTCTAGAAAGCAAACAAACCCCCCAAGTGAACCTAAGTACATTTCAATTTTAAATCTTCCTACTTTAGAAACACTCTATAACAAGATATATTTTAATCCATATCTATGATAGTGGAAAGGTGGTGCTATCATGGTAGTAGGAGAATGTGTGGTAAGCTGGTGGGCAGGTACTTCTAGGAGGAGTCATTGTTGTGGCACTGATGGATTTATATTAGGGGTATATTCATTCATGTCTGAGGCTACACCCCAATCAGAGGGATCAGTCAGTTGAGGGAGGTGATTCTGCTCCTTGACTCCATTCTTTTGAGACTCCACCTGCACTGCTGCATCCAGCTCTGGGCTCCTCAGCAGAAGGAAGATGTGAACCCACAGGAGTGAGCCCAGAAGAGGCCACTAAGTTGATCATAGGACTGGAACACCTCTCTATGAAAACAGCTTGGAGAAGAGAAAGCTCCAGAAAAACATTATAGAACCTTCCAGTACCTAAAGGGGACTAGAGAGGGACCTTCCATAAGGGCATACAGGATAAAGGGGGATGGCTTTAAACTAAAGGAGCATAGGTTTATATTAGATGTTAGGAAGAAATTCTGTATGTAAGGGTGGTGAGGTTCTGGGACGGGTTACACGAAGTTGTGGATCCCTGACAGTGTTCAAGACCAGGCTGGATGGAGCTCTGGGCAGCCTGGTTTTGTGGAAAGTGTCCCTGCCTCTAGCAGGGGAGTTGGGATGACATGATTTTTAAGGCCTCTTGCAACCCAAACCATTCTAGGATTAGGTGAGCAAGAGCTTTTGCTTAAAAGGTGTAAGGTTTTACTTCTCAAAATGTTGACCCACAGTTACACTGAACACCCTTCTAGAGAAAATGTGAAGGTGCTGCAAGTGTACAAATCAAAAGAGACCTCAGAGGTCTTGAACTTCCACAGTCTCTACTTCAGACATTTAACATGTCCCCATCTGCCAGCTGACTGAATCCCTAAGGATTATGTTTAAAAGTGATGGCAAGATTTTGTACCAAACTTACTCTTCTGAATGAATGGGTCAGTCAGAGAATCTGGCTGCCAGGACAGAGCAATCAAAAACAGTGTGCTCCATCAAAGTCCCAGGAGCTGCTGCTCTCGGGAGGGTGTTGCTGCCCCTCTTGTGGACACAATTATCCCTGAAATTATCTCAGGGAGGAGCAAGTTGGTTTGGTTTTCGTGTGTTTGTGTGGGTTTTTTTGTTGTTTGGTTTTTTTGTTGTTATTCTGTTTTTTTGGTGCATTTTCTGGATTTTTTAAAAAGTTATTTCTGCTGAAAGATGATTTCAAACAAACCTTCAATTGGATTTTGATGAAATATTGTCACATATCCTTATAGGAAGATATAAATAAAATGCTATACCTGTTACAAGCAATCATTCCCCACTGTTAAGGCTTTTGTGGTTTTAATATAAGAGAGTCACTCTGATAAGAAAACTGATTTCAGTTTCAGAATTTCAGGGTTATCACAACCAGTACTGGCTTTGCAAAAGGGAAAGATAACTTGATAGGAACTTCTTAACCCTTTATAACAAGACAGGCTCTGCAGTGTATTTGATTCATAGACTGCCCTCAAAAAGTTTTTTTACTGATGATTAAAAATCACAATCAGATTTGGAGGGCTGTAAGTTCATTTTTGTTTCTTGAGAAGTGTGGATATTTTCTGGGTAGTACGAGCTCAGCTTGGCTTTCATACAAAGTCATTCCTATGTTTAGCTGAACTTTCTAGATAAAGAGGAAATAACAAAGATAAAAAAAGCATAAGGAAGAATTATGATACTGAAACATCTGGTCGGACCTGTCTGGTGCTCCAAGACTGACAATAACATTGTTTTGTGCCAAGCCTTTTGCATTTTGAAGGAGCCACAACCACCCTACAAAGCAGATGTGTACAGTGTGTTCAGTCTCTGACACTTTTCAGCTGTCACCCTGGAAGTGGTGGGAGCACAGTGTTTACTGTGTGTCTTGAATTTCTACTTTTGGGAGCTGCCAAGCAGGTGATGGGCATCATGGTTTGTGTCTCTTCAGACTGTTTTTGGTCTGAAGAGGCAGTGCATGATCAGCAGCCTGAGTCTCCTCTTCCAGCATCCTGGTCTTGTGCTTTGGTATTAAGGTAATAAAATTTACAAGGTTTACCAGTAGTCTGGACACCAGGGAGGAAAATAATTTTACTGGATTTGTTAAAACTCTCTAAATGAGTTTTGAAAGTTCCATAAAGGGGGACTCGAGTATTTCAGTGTATTGGTTCTGCTAAGATTTTGTGAAATCAGGAGTGATCATAGTGACAAATCAATAACAACTCCACTTCTGACCCTCCTAAATCAGGGAAATGCTATCTAGATTGATCATTGCTTCTCTGTTTTTGGTTTTTTTTTTGTTTGGTGTTTTTTTTGTTGGTTTTTTTTTGTTTTGTTTTGGTTTTTTGTTTGTTTGTTTGTTTTAAATTAAGCATTTTCAATAAAATAATTTAAAAATAGAGGAAAAACATCTGTCTTGACAAGAGTTAATTTTGCTTGAAAATTGCATCATTAAAAAAAATTCAATAAATTGCCATATAACTGCCTGGCAAATGTTTTAAAATTACAAGTTTTTCCTTGTGATGAAGAAAAATAATACTTTAAAGAAGCTTTAGCCTGAGTTATACAACTCAGTGTCTGTGTGTCTGTTATGTCTCTGAACATTTGCAGGTTTTGTTTGGTGTCAAGACAATGGCCTTGTTGGGAAAATTAGAGATGGGCAGTAAATTGTTTAAGCAGGCCAAGTTTAGAAAGTGACTTGGCAGGGATATTTTCACTATCCCTGCCACCTTGAACCTACTCTGGAATGTTTGTAGGATTGCCTGAGAAACTGATTCTCAAGTTAAGAAGGGATTTCCAGCTGTGTCTCCAGCCTAAGTTCATGGTCTCATGCTTAGTTTGTGGTTAAAGGTGAATGATACCCTGATCTGCCATGGTTTGGGGGCTTACCTCTATTAACGACTGTGACTATTTGCTTTTTATTAAACTTGATGTTATTGATATACATGTTAATTTTGATCAAAATATTTGATTACAAGGAAATATATTCCAATGTTTTGTTGAATATGCATACTTTCTTTACATGCCTTTTTAAATGGGATCCATTTGAATAAATAAGGATTCAGAAATACTCAGCTTGGGTCATGGCCACAAAAGCAAGTCAGTTTTGTACTGCTGAGTTCAGTGGCAGCGGAATTAGGCCTGCCTAAGTGTATTTAAGATCTTGTTTAAACTCCCCTTGCTAGCTCTTTCCTTTTTTTTTCAGCTTTTCTGAGCCACACAGTCAAATTGCATAAACACTGTGTTTTAATTTTACCATGAAGAACTGATGATATTTATAATTATTATTGCTGGTATTTAGAAATAGCCACCAGTGTGCTCTGGGTGCTCTATGTTTAGCTGCAGGTTGCTCTTTTTCCACCTCTGGCAGCTCCCATCCCATCAGGCTCACACATTGTTGTGTCATGGTTCAGCAATGACAGTGAAGCTCCAGTGTCCTCAGGAAACTTTTATTGGCAATACATGGCTCTGCTGAGGCTTATCCAGAACAGCAAATGTCACTGGGATCGTTTGACATAACATCCCAAAAATACACAGGGACCCTTTCCAAGAGGGCCAGCAGGAAGTACATCTGCCTGTGCTCCAGGAT
Source organism: Cettia cetti (assembly GCA_013401135.1). Classification (NCBI taxonomy): domain Eukaryota; kingdom Metazoa; phylum Chordata; class Aves; order Passeriformes; family Sylviidae; genus Cettia; species Cettia cetti. The sequence goes on from VZUI01032942.1 coordinate 105,537, forward strand.
TTAATATCGGTATCAATCCACCTGCCTATGTCAAATAGAGTTTAATGGAAGGCTGTGTAAGGATTGTTTAGGAGAACACATTGATCATCACAACAACAATATCACTTAGTTCTTGTGTGGCACATAATTCTTCAAAACGTGGCAGATATGAGCAAAATAATCCCAGCAGTGCTGCAAAGAGGTAACAAAATTTTATTTTGTTAGTAGTATTTCCATTTTTCAGTAGCAGAAAAATCTGGTAGATTTTTCAAATTGCTCCTTTTTAACAGAGTCAGGCAGAAGTTAAAGGGCTGTGCCTTTATGAGTTATTTTTATACATGAATAATAGAAGGTTTCAGCAATAAACTTTTTTTTAGCTAAGGTTGACTTAAGATCAGGGAGAATCAATTGGGATAAGGAAGGGTTTGGCTTTGTGCTAGATTCAATCTATAAATCTTACATGATGTAGGAAATCAGAGCAGGTACCTAAAGTGCTATAGTAGGTACTTTGTAAATAGCTTGAAGTGATTTGTTTGACAGTAAAATTTCCCATGGAAATTTCCTTATTCCCTTTCCTTCCTTGTCTCTTGTTCTCCCCATTTTTTTGCACTTCTGTGTTGCTGACATGCAGTAAAACTCATCTAGATGGGGTAGCAGGGATATATATGTTCATCTGGAGCTATGAGTTAAAAAATCTGGGTTTTGTACATCTGAGGAGTTTAATCAGCATTGTGTATTCCTGGCATGATTTTTTATATTAAACTTAGGACTTGGAAATTATTGCAGTGGAACAGAAGTAATTCAAACTGTATCCAGCTGTGCTTTGCAATTCCAAAGCCAGTAATTTTATCTAATAATACCTAAGGGTAGAACTTAATCTAACTGGTTGCATTTGCAACATGCCATTGCTTTTTGTTACATAACTTTATTGCCAGTACACACATAAATGTAGACTGATGAGTCCATAGGATTTTTTTTATGTCTCTCTTAAAGAGTCTTTGTAAATGAGTATTATTGTCCCTCTCAAGAATAATTTCATTACTTATTTTTTAAAGTGTTTATGATTTTACTCTTCTGTATGTATCTATATTTTATTATTGGTGGTTTTCACTGGCTGAAGTGATCTTCCATGATTTAACATGTACTCTTCTTTGATTCAGTGACTGATGCACCACAGAAGTTCATGGGTACAGTGTCATAAGAGGAGATGTGCTCAAAAAAGAGATTGTATCACAAAGCCCCTGAGATACAGTTCTCTAACACACCATAGCAAAGCTTTGCCATGTTAAAATGGCCCCAGTGTTGTCAAAATCCAAATAAACCTTTTCTGACTTTCCATTCTATGACCAAATGAGCACTTCAGCACTTTATCTTAATAGAAAGCAGCAACACAGCTCCCACCATTCAAACTCTCTGATTTTTATTATTTTTTCTAATCAAACTGTGAAAAGGTCCTACAATGGAAATTTTACATGTTAAGCTCAGTAATATTCCCTGGTTTTGACCCAAATTCTTCACAGGATTTCTTTACTTCTGTGCTTTTCTGCCTCCTTCAGTGACCCAAGGTAAGTTTTTCAGGCTTTCCTCACCATGATAGAACGCTGATACCAGTCCTTCTCTGGTGCCAAATTTGGCTGATGTGTTGCATCTTCTGTAGGAGCAACTTCTCTCCTTTTGCTGCTTATTCTCACACACAAACAGAATCACAAATTTATACCAGTCTTGTAATCCCTATGATTTCTGTGTTGGTCCCCAAAGTAGCCTGGTTACTTCTTAAGAGATATTGTATATCTGGAGCTCAAGGGCTTCTCCAATTTTTGCCCCTGTGCACCTGATTCCCAAAAGACATTGATATAGCTCCTTTTTATGTATTTCTGGCAACCCTTCATAAAACTGAAATAAAGCCCTAATTGAAATGCATTTCAGGAGAGCTGAGTTGGATTAATGCATCTGTAGGACTGTAGGAGTTGAAACTGTTCCTGCTATAGCTACTCTGGTGTAAAGGACATTATATTAAGGATGAAGGTGCTCAGATAGTGACAATTTGCTCTTCTAAATCCTCATCTTGATAGATGCTAATTTTGTGTGTACTGCAGATGACAGAAGCCCATGGCAATCATCTGTATGTGCTTGCTGCAAAAGGTAATTAAAATGCTCAAGGCCCAATATTCAAGACAGAAACTGATTTTCATTACTTTATATTCTGTAAACCTTGCAAGGATATTGTATGGGAATATTAATTTTCCCCCCTTCCCCCTTCTTTATGTAAATCCTGCTGTAGAAAAGCCGTTTCTTAACTATTTCTTTTGCTTCTCTTGTGTTTCATAGAACGGTAGAATGGTTTGGGTAGGAAGGGACCTTTAAAGATCATGTAATTCCCACTCCCCTGCCATGGGCAAGTACACCTTCTACTAGACTAGGTTGCTCAGAACCTCATCGTGCCTAACCTTTAATACTTTCAGGAATGGAGCATCCCTGACTTCTCTGGCCAATTTTTTTTTTTGTTTCCTTTGGTCTAAGAAAAAACTTTAATGATTCAGTTTACTATTCACCAGTCTCTCAGGTGGTAAAACCTGTTCATGATTTTCTCTTAACCAAGAAAATGCCAAAGCAGACCTTTTTTTTTTTTTTTTTTTTTTTTTTTTTTTTTTTTTTTTTTTTTTTTTTTAATTCTGCTGCTGGTAAAGACATAAGTGTAATGCACTACTTCTTAGAAAAGGGCTCATCACCTCCAAAGAAACTGTGCTGCTGCAGGCTCACAGTGGGGTTCAAAGTATGATGAGCTAATCCTTGTATGCTCCATCTCAGAAAACATCTGACAGCTGAGTTTGGCAACTGTCTGTATTCAGAAAAGACTGTTTAACATCAGTTTTAAATGTTCAGAAGATGGATTTTTTTTTTTTTGTGAAAGTATGGTTTGTTTGGTTTTGGTTTTTTTTTTTTTTTTCTCTTAGTAGTGAAACACAGGGTGACTAGAAATTTTCTAAACTTCCTAGATGCTGATAGCAATTAAGCATCCTTAGGTTCCAGTTCTGCAAAGGAGGCTGTGCAGCTCTGGGCTTTGGCAGCCACCTCTGAATATGATTCTCTTTGCAAAACCGATTCCCTGAGGTAACAAATAAATACAGCTGCCTTTTTTAGCATTTTCAAAGAACTGTACAGTCATGGTCAGTACTTTACAGGTGGAGGAGCTGAGAAGCCATGGTTTTGTGCAAGGAGGGCCCTCAAGAATTTCACCTTGGTCCTGTGCTTTGTTCTTTAGTCATAGCTCTTGTGTCCTTTGAGTTTTGTACACAACTTAGGATGACTGATTCAGTGCTTGTGTGCCACTCTGGCTTAGTAATTCACAGTAAATAGCCCAATAACAAACACACAAATCATACTAATCCCAGCTGTGCATTCTTGCTTTTTACCACTGCTATTAGTGGGGATGGGTGAAGGTTTTGATTATCTTTTGACTGGCTATTTTAAACAACACACAGAGCTTATGTGTGTTAGGACATTGGAAAAGAAGTAGAGAAGAATAATTTTAAGACTTAAAAGTTACTTAAGATTGCCATCCTGAAGGCACCCTTTCTCCTTTAATTAAAAGAGCAAGCATCACTTGACTGCAATATTAAATGTATCTGCAGGGTCTTTTTAGTACAGTGGTAAAAAGTATAACAAGACAGAGAATCACAGAATGGTTTGAGTTGCCATGGACTTAAGGACTGTTGATTTCCAATCCCTCTGCCGTGGCCAGGGATACCTTCCACTACACCAGGTTGCTCCAAGCCCCATCCAACTTTGCCTTGATCCCTTCCAAGGATAAGGAATTCACAACTTCTCTGTGGGGCATATTAGTTAAAGTTAAATGTAGTCAGATTAGGAATAGGCTTAATAGTAATTGTAAAGGTGATTGATTACCTGTTGGAATGAACCACGAAAGAAGTGGCCTCTGCTTCAGATCGAGACTAGATATGCTTTAACAAAGCACACATAGTTAGGGACAATAAAGGAGTAAACATGCCAGAAAATCTGCAAACCAGCAGGGCATTGCTATGGAGGAGGTCTTGACAAAGCAGAACAGAGCTTGGTTGAAGCACAGAAGAAATCTTTGCTCTCTGTGTCTCTGAACAGCAACACAAATTTGGTTGAGACCAGCCTGACAGAAATGATGCTTGAGAGGCTGTTTTCATATCCTGGGTGTGATAATGGAATGTGATTAGTATAGGTGCTGGTTAAATATGGTATTGCTTATCTTACATGCTTATCATACCTGGTTATGCAAGGGCCAGACTTTGGAAGGGCCTCCAAGGACTGAGCAGACACTGCAAAGTGCTGTGTCAGTATAGATCAGACCTTGAAGATGAGATGAGAAAGAACTTAACTGGGAGATACAAGAGCCGAATTCCCTTTCTGTCTGTCATTGCCTAATTCATGCCACAATCCTGTGCCTTGGCTTCATTCTCTATGAAACATTTGCCCCAACATCCATTTTCCTATCTGTGTAGTCCAGTAGCATGTCCAGATAAAATATCCCCTTTTCCCTTTATACAGATGAGTGGCTGTAAAAGCTACGCAATCATCGTGGATTAACTCCTGACAAAATACTGAATTAATTTTCGGTTTGGGCTGGTGCTTCTCTGTATTAATTGCCAAGCTTGTCCTCCTCACAGCATTTTAACACCCAAATAAACACCCTGGGCCTTGACATCCAGGGCATCTAGCTATTGTTCTGTGTGCTGGTGCGTGCCTGTACCTGTGCATTGTCCCAAACAAGTGGAAATCAGAGAAACCAGCCCTGATGGATCATCGCTATTGTTGCCGGTGTTTTTCTAGATTGTGACTCAATTTGTGTGGGTCAACAGGCACGCTGTGTTACTGCTTTCCTTTTGCTTTTAGCTGCTGAATGGGCAACTTCAAACAGATGCAAATGCATATCATGGGGGGAAATTACTTTCTTTCACTGCCCTGTGTTTTGTGATGAGCCATTGCTGCTGATTCAGTGTGCAACTGGAGACCTGTTTTGCTTGTTTATTTTATTTATAGTACTTTTTTAAAAAGTGCTTCCTGAATGAAGATGGATTGAATCATGGAATATTCTTGCAGGTTCTAGGTTCTCTCAGATTGGCAGTTTTAGTTGTTTTTTCTGCACTTAGCTCTTTTAAATGCCCCATACATGCCAAGAGGATCCAGTGCAACAATGCCCTTAATTATTAAGTCTATTTTCAGTCTTCAATTGACATTTGGTTAATTTTAATTCACTTTTCATTCTGAGTGTTGAGTCACCTATGCAGTTTGACAAGGAATTCTGTTTTGCCCTTTCTTGTACCGAGATGCGCTAAATTTGAATTTTTGGTCATGTTTTCTTTTTTAAAACAATATCTCTGAATCTCACAGTTAAGCTCTGGATCCAGTCCTAGGGCTGGGTCTTGCTTGAGGTTCAAAAATGATGTTTTCTCTATATTAAGCGCTCTGTACTCAGCCTGGTCCAAGATGGAGCCACAAGGAGCTTCTCAGAGTGCATGAATTAATGCTGCCCTTACATATTTCAGTTCCATATTTACAAATCTTCAATTACATGTTTCTCTAAACACTCCACAAATCTTCTTGCTATTCAGTCCCTAATAAAGGCAGGTGAACATGGATGTGGGAAGACTTCTTTCAGAGTGGGAAGTGTCCACTGCCCATCCTGGCTCGCTGGCACCAGCAGCCCTATGACCTGTGTTTTGGGAACACCTCATTCTCTTACTGAGCATAATCTCTGCTCAATGGCCTCATGATTCAGAGTTTATCTCAAAAGAGAAGATTCAACAGTAATAATGAATCTTAAAAAATGCTGACTGTAGACAGCTCCTCAAGTCCAGCCTTGAAAGCTGGGGAAGGATGTGGCCAAGATGGGAACTTGAAGAAGTTATATAACTTTATATAAAGTTATATATTTATTTATAGATTTCTATAAACTTTATAAAGTTATTATTAGTCCCATTACATCCCTTTCACTCTGGGCACTAAGGATTATTAATTTTTAACTTATTTAAAAATTACTTGAATATTTGTTTAACATATTTAAAGCCATATCCAAGATCTTTGAAAGTGAGTGCAGTGTTAGTACTAATCACCTTGTGCCATGCTGCCAGAAAGAGAGATTTTGTACTAACAGATGTTTAGCTTTTCATTGGAAGTGTGAAATTATACGAATTCTCTTACTTGTTATGTTTGGATGACCACCCATGTGCACTTGACATTTTACAATAACAGGAAAAAAAAAAATCTCCATTTTTAGAGAGAATTGTAAGATAAAAAAATAGCTTGTTTTCAGATCTTATTCAGGTGCTTGAGGGAATTAGGCCCAGCTGTACACAAATGTATAGAAAATGTTCAGAAATTCTCTTGCCAAATGCTGGTTTCTCAATTACCTGATTAACCTGGATTATCACCAGAGAAGGTGGCACCTTCTTGTGAATTTAAGAATAAATGGGTGAGGAGATTTAGAGGGCGTGACCCTTGTGTCCCACTCCATTTCCACCATATCAAAAAGGATTTGTTTAATTTGAATAAAGCAGCTGGTGACAATGTCAGAGAAGCAGCAGAGAGTCAGAGAAAGGAATGGAAGCTGGGACAGATCTCAGGGCTGCTGTCACCAAATCGGTGGTGAAACCAGGGAATGGGGAATATGGCTGAAAGGTGAGGGGCATAAAATGAAATCAACAAAGTGAGGAAGAGTATGAGAAAGACATTTTGGGAAGAAGCCTACTGCTTGCTTTTGAGAAAACTGTGAGAGGAATGAACAGGCTGGAGAAGAGTTTTGCTGTACAACCATGCTGGGGTCACTGCTGCTCTTTTTGGAGGGTGCTCCACTTGGATCATGAGGGACTTGGTAGTGATAAGAATAAAAAAGAAAAAGATGATATTTGGCAGCATGATCAAGGATCTCAGAAACAAAAGGACAGGAAGAAGTGCTAGAGAAAGTGAATTGATTATTTTAATTAATAGCATTGAATTAAACTTAATTAAGCTTTGGGTTTGGGTTGGGTCTGTTTGGGGTTTTTTCATGCTATGTAACAGGATAAAATGAAATCAGAAGAAATGTACTCTGAGCATCACGTAAAAATTTGTTTAGAGAAAATTGTCAAAACTCTTTGCTATGGGAACAAAGCACTTTAAACTGAATGAAGCAGTACAGACACAGGAATTTAAGAAGCCATCCTGCACAAATACTGAGTAAACAAGAAATGTGTTCCAAACTCCCCCCATTGATCTGTTTTTTCTGTTTACAGCATTTATCATACACTAATTTCAGAAACCCATACTGCAACTGTAAATTCTACTTTTCTTAATAAACACACCTATTCAAAATTTCTCTGTAGCTTTTAGGAAAAGTATCCTAAAACGATGCTTTAGAAAAGCATCACTGTTTATTTTCTCCATAGTTTTATATTGAACACACAAATTGTTTTGCTTTTAGGAAAGTCCCAAGGAATCTTTACTTGCTGTTTTTGTCTCTGTGTTAGACTCTTGTTTTCACTGCAGGTATTTCGATTTATAAACTCAGAACTTGCTCTCTGTTTCTTATTCAATAAAATAATCAGAGGGAGTAGCACCAGAAGAGACTGCCTTGTAGTGCAACACCCCTCTAATGGCTAAATGCAACTGCATGTCCATGTTGATAATCAGATGAACAAATACAGCAAGGAAGAAAATATTAAAAGTGGGGGAAAAAACCCCTCAATACTGAACTCTGTAATTATTTCTCTGTGAGTAGCTGAAAACCAGAAAATTTATTTATGAGGTATTTTTATTCTCCAGGCATCAAGGCTCAGTCCAAATACCCTTAATATTGTATCGATAATTAGTTTATTGGGGTGATTGTGGGCTGCATTTGGAAGTCACACCGAGGTGCAAACATCAAACCAAAGACTGGTTTGGGCCTGTGGTTTGCTGGTTCTTTGTGGCACAGCTTGATCTGCTTTTGGTGGAAGTCAGAAACACTCATCACATCTCGGGATGGAGCTTCCCCCTGCCCTCTGCAGGGCTGTGAACCTTGGAGATGCAAAAGAAGAGAGGAAGGCCTGGTCCATCCTACTCTGGGACATCTCCTGAGGGCTGCCCATTGCCCTTTTAACCCATTCAGAGTCACAGAGGAACAGTATTTTTATGATGTTAATAAGGAGACCCCTGAGGATACTTTATGGGATCAGCTGATAGGGTAAATGCCCTTATCAGCAACATCCACCATCCAGAACTTTATTTGCAGTGCCTGCAAGTGACTCTCTTTTCTAAGACTGCAAATAAAGTAATGGAATTTCAATAAATAATTCAGCGCTGGATCTTATTTCAGGTCCAGCGTTGACTTTCAGCACCTGGCTGCTGTTATTATTTGTTAGCCTGATATGCTGCTTAGAGGCATGGAAATTTGGCTGCTATTCACCAACATTTGCAGAATATACTGTGTGGCCAGATTACTATCCCTGGCTCAGAGATTTTTAACAGACATACAAATTCCAGATGTGCCAGATTCAATTCTTACAAGAAAAACATGCAGGATTCTGGTACTGTAATGGGAACTTAGCACAGATCTTGTTTTGGAGAAACAACTCCTGTATTTGCACCTGATCTCCACTAGAAACAGGAATAATTTGGCTAGAATTTGCATTGTCTGTGACACATTTGATGCTGATCTATCTCTCCTTTTATTTTCTGCAGCTTCCTCGGGGGAAATGATTTTTTTTTTTTGGTATCTAATTAGCTCTCAGGATATAGAATCATCAATATCTGAAAGTATTAAAAATGGTGCTTTATGAATAGCTAAATAAGAGTTATTCACAATTTCTTTCTTCAGAGCACTTGTGGTTTTAATAATTTATTAGGAAGAAACTAGTGAATCCACAGAATGACTCAATTTTCATTCATGACTTCATTTTCATTGAAGCCAGTGGAAAATTTAGTGGGAATATTTTGTGTGAATACTGACTGCCATGGAATTAGATAAGGTATATTGTCACTGAGTCATAGAATATTTTGAGTTGGAAGGAACATTTCAAAGGTCATCTAGTCTGGTTCCCCTGCAGTAATCAGGAACATCTTTAGATCAGTTTGCTGAGAGCCTTGTCCAGCCTGACCTTGAACATTTCCCTGGATGGGGCATCCACCACCTACTCCATTAGAATATAACACAGTAATGGGTGTGGCACCTAAAGGCAAAAATACTGATAAGATCCTGCAGGCTTCAGCTTCCAGAATGAAGGAACTGCACTATGGATATGCACAGCATGAACAGGCTCTGGTATCAATATCTTACAGAACAAGAGCCTTCCAGTATCTTAAGGGAGCCAGTGAGAAAGATGGAGAGAAAATATTTGCAAGAGCCTGGAGTCACAGGAGAAGGGGGAATGGCTTAAAACGGAAAGAGAGCAGGTTATATTGGATATTAGGAAGAAGTTCTTTCCAGTGAAGGTGGTGAGGCCCTGGCACAGGTTACCCAGTGAAGCTGTGGCTGCCTCATCCCTGGAAGTGTCCGAGGCCAGGTTGGATGGGGTCTGGAGCAACCTGGGACAGTGGAAGTTGTCCCTGCCCATGGCAGAGGGGTTGGAAATAGATGATCTTTAAGGTCCCTTGCAACTAGAATCACTATGATTCTGAGTTTATTTGTCTTTAAAAAAAGGATTTGTGACTTTCTTGTTCCCTTACTTCTTCCTATGAGATACACCATTGTATCCAAAACAACCACCAGTAGCTGATGCTTCAGCATCTCTATTGAATTTTACTAAAATTGTGACAAATTTCTAAATACTCCTGTGTCCTGGCTCCCCAAATCTTATCACTAAGGTTCCTTCCAGGACTTGAACCCACGTGCATAAATACAACTGACAGATAAGAAAAAAAAAGATTGCGTGTATAAGTGATGTGACAAGTTAGGTACCTTTTGGAACAGCCCAGAAATGGGATGTTGACTTCCCTGGGAGCGAGCTGCTCCCTGCAATGCAAGCAGGCAACGCTAGAGGGGATTTTACTACCACTCTATGTGAGGCATGTGCCTCTCCCAAAAACTCTCCCAAAACACATGTTCTAGTTCAGCCACAAGATGTTGGCTACAGGCTGAGTGCAATCTATGTTTGTATGATGCAAAAGGTCAGGAAAGATTATGATAATTGTCCCCTCTGGCCATGAAACCTCTGAGTGAAATTCTGGCCCTGTCAAAGTCACGGGCAAAATTGCCATTGATTTCACTGGGGTCAGAATTCATCCTGTGCAGGTTGGAGGGAAGCAAAAGTCTGTGCCACCAAGCATCCAGCACTGGCAGCAGGAGCAGCTTTATTGTCAGAGTCACTAATATGTACTGTTAAAAAAGATTTTTAAAACATCCTATTTCCCCCTGTGCTCTGCAGCAGGATGAAATAAATCAAGACCAGTTTTACCAGCTTCTTTTGATTTCTTCAAATCCTCCACTGGATGTAGATTACACAACCTCCTTAGAAAGCCTGCTTTGTGTTTCATTTGTCCTATAATTACACTAGGGGTTTTTTCCCCTCCTAAATGTTTATTGTTGCAAATTGAGCAAAATACTTAATCCCATCCTCTGTGGGCATGAACAACAATGGATCATCATCCTCTTTGTGAAGCAGTCTTATACATGCTTGAAGACTGTTATGTTGTAGTAGAAAAACACATGTACATCTCATTATCTTGTTGCTGTTTCCTGTAGAGGCACAGACTGATGATTCACATTGTGATTTACGCAAAACCTCCTTCACTTTGTCCTCACCAGCTATTCCCCATCCTGCATTTTGTATGTTACATTTTGTTTTTCTCACCTCAAGGTTTATTTTGCTGAATTTCGTTTAAGTGATTTCAGACACTTAGTTCCAACTTCTTAGCATCACTTTGAGTCTACTCCTCTCCTGGGAAATCCCAGTAACCTCTCTGTGCTTCTTGTTGTCAGGAAATTTTGTAAAGTTCTGTTTGTTCTTTCCTCCATTTTGCTAATGGAAACATTAAATATGACTCATCTTGTCACAGACCTTTATGGTACCTCTATTGGTTGTGTGTTTATGTGCTGACAGAAAACTTGATAATTGCTGCTCCATGAGTATTTTTTCAACTTCTCATACAAGCACTTTGCAGAGGTTTCATGCAGGTCTTTTTTCCCTATTTTGTTAATGAAAATATGGTCTGGATCTGATGTCATAAATCTTGCAGAGGGCAGCTGTAGATACCTGCTGCTTCTTTCCTACCCAAAGTGCTGGGAAACCTGGTAGAGGACAAAATTTACTCGGGTTAATTCATGTTATTTGTTCCTGATGTGTTCATATTGTCTTTTCTTATCAACTTTAGATTTCCACATTCACTTGTGAGTAACTGTTACTCATTTGTTCCAGTATCTTTCTATATGTTAAACTTATATATCTGATATTTCTTTTGTTCGTTTCTTGTTCCTGTGGTGTCTCACTCACAATGAATTATTGATGGTCCTCAAAAAGCAAAGATGTTCTCTGAGATTGCATCCACTGGTTGTGGGTACTTAGGATCCTGTGCCAGGATCCTGGTCAGTGAGGGAAGCACAGTTGCTTTATTAGATTGGAAAAAGCTCAGGAAGAAGTGTAAAAGATGATTATTTGTCCATCAAGCCAAGAATGAAAAACCTGTATTTTCAGTCCACTATGTTCTGAAAAACAGGAACTTTTTGTACAATCTGCTATCAAGAGCTATGACAAGAATGGCAATTTTTTGGTTATGAAGAATTTCAAGATTTTGCTCTAAATTGCGCTAAGTCTAAAAAACCCATTTTAAAACATTCACACCATTACTGAACAGGGGCTGTGGTGGGTTTTCTGTGAGGAAGGAAACTGCAGTAGTAAATCTAAAAGGAAATTTTGGCTGCTGGGTGGGCTGCTGGGCAGCCAGGAGCCCTGTGAGTCCTGTTGAACTGCATGTTGTGACCCCCAGTTTTGTGTGGTCCCCACACCCTGCCTACCCTTGGGGCTGGCCAAAGACCACAACTCCAGGTATATTCCTCAAGGTGATATGGCCAAAGATTCATGCATCTCCATCAGGTATTTGTCAAATTCCAAGTGAGCTCCTCAAAGAATATTCTTTCAATGGAGATTTTATTTTTGAACAGTCTGAATTTTTTGTCTAATTGCTCAAGAAATTCACAGTCAGTGATACTTTTCTTTTACTGAGGCTTATAAAACCAGCTTTTAATTTTGGGTGGCTTGTGGCATGATTTGCCAAGTGTAGAGAGTTGATACTTGTGAGAAGTCAGCTGCCTTCAAATTGTCTCACAAGATCTAAAACTCTGAAAATGTCAGCCTGCATTTAGCACCCATCCAGCTTGTATTTTGCTGACATTAAAAGAATATAAATACATGTTCTATGTGATTTCTTTCAACAGTACTGCTGGTGTTACTTAATGACTCTCACTCTTCTGGGAGCTTTTCCCTTATACATCACCCTGTGAAAGTCAGTTTTGGTGTTCAGAAGTTCCTCACAGAGAAGGCTGGAATATGGTCTCTTGAAAAATGAAAAAATTTGGTACAAAACTATATATATATATTTTTTTTTTTTTGCATATATTTGGTGTAGGAAGTTTTGTTATAGTTCCCACTACCTCGGATTATCTAATATTAAATTCTCATTAGGTTGACCACATGCAAAGCTAAGTAACAGATCTACAGATATAAATTAGATGAAAATAATATCCTGTTCTAGGGTGTCAGACCTGCTCTTCTACTCTACTGATATTTGTCAAGTCATGGAACTTTAGAAGAGAGCAGAAGAGGTGATGGAATAGCATGGAATCCTTTCCACGTGATAAGACCATTCACCCATGTCTAGTCTGTAGTTTTCTAAATCTAAATTGCACATGACTGATTAGAGTTCTCAGACATCACAAGATTTGTTACAGAGGAAAACTTATTTCATGCAAGAGCAAATTCAGTGGCCAGTGGCTCCAATAAAGCCCTTGAGGTAACTAGACCTATTTGTGCAGGTTGCTTCCTGTGCAGTCAGCTGTTCTGCTACCAGGACCTCAGCTGATGTGGCAGATGAATCTGACCTTTAACTGTGAATAGACTAAGCCATCATGAAAGGATTCTCTGGAAGAAACCAACCTATTAGGACTGATCCCTTCCTGCCCATACTGCCCCTCACATGGATATAAAAAATTGAAAAATCATGATTTACCAAACCTGTAGATGATATTTGTCGTGTCCTAACTACATGATGCCTGTGGGGTCTCCAACCTGCAATTCCATCTCCTGAAAGTCCTGAATGTTTCAAGAGTACAAACACGTCTCTTCCAAAGCCTCAGAGATCTGAGAGGGCAGTGACAGCTCCCTGGAAATCCTCAGCCCTGCTGATGTGCTGCTCATCTGGTTGGAACCTGGTGTGGGAAGCCAGCTCCCCTCAAATTGGCTGGCAGCGCAGACCAGTTCAGCTTATGTGCATCTAAAATATATGCCTGTATGTAATGCTAAACTTGGACAGCATTTTGGATGGCTTTTGGGGAGCTGGCTAAAGAGCCTCACCACTTCCTTTTTGTTTTGTTACTACCCTGACAGTCGTTCAGGCAAATGCTCTATTTTTATTTGACATATATGCATGTGGTCCTTTTCCGTGTATGTGTGCTTAGGAATATATTTCTGCTCTATCTTGCCCTCCCTTCAAAGGCTGCTGCCACAGCTTCTCCTAGCAAAATGAAATATCAGGAAAGGTCCAATGAAGTTAATATGCTTCACAGCAAATTTATTATTGTTTTTATAGGCCCTGGCTCAGGAAAGTACTTAAGTATGTGCTTAAGTCCTATTGAAATCAACAGGACTTAAGAACATGCTTAAAGTCAAGCATATACTTCCTCTGGATTGGGTTGTATTTCAGCACATGCTTAACTGCTTTTCTGAACCAGAGCCACAGTCAACACGAGTGTCCTGTGATATACAGGGCTTGTGAAACAAGATTTACTTCTTACTTAAGACCTTCCAATGCTGCTCTATGAATGTACAGTTCTTAGCTTGCCTCTTGGTTGGTGGCACTCCAAAAAGCTCACTGGGTTTTGCATTTGGATGAGAAGTTGGGAAAGAAAAAAAGACAAGAAAATGGAAAAAAACCCCAACCCCTTACTAAAGCAATACCTTGGCATGTCTGATCTAATGTTGCAACCCATGTTTTTTCCCTACAGTGGAGATTTGTGCTATTGTGTGTGTGGTATAATTACTAAGACAGATTTTTTTTCTTAATAGCACAATAAATAGGATATTTCCTGGCCTGCTTTGAGTTTCCAATAGGATTTTCACTTCCCCTTTGGGTTCTGAACGTAAGAAGAGTAAGTGTCAAAAGGCAGGATCTTTCCCAGTTTTAAAACAGAGAGGGTGTAACCATGTGTAATGTGAGCCTTGAATTTGATTGTAGGGATGATGAAATCAAATCCTTCCTTAATCCTTACTGGGAAACACTGAGGTGAATTAGCCTGCTTGTTATTGTTAACTTGTTAAAATCCTTTTGAAAAAGAAATGTATTTTAATGTCATCAAAAATATCTCCTTATTTTACCCCACAGTCTAACAGACCCCTGGACCACATGCAGAGTGACCTTAATGCAGTGAAAAATGAAAGGACAAGGAGGATAGATAAACCCAAATTATTTGCCTGGAAAACGCACAGTGCTTTGCCATATGCAATTCTTTCCAGTGCTGCCATTTTTAAGCTAGATGCTTAGTCATTATTATTTATGGTGTATTTCTTGAAAGTTCTGTATTTTGGGAAAAATTGGAACTTGTCTTTCTTTCCTCCCTTAAGGTTAGTTAAAATAATATACAGTTGTCTGGGTGTATGGCAGTCCCTGTGCATGTCCCAGTTGGAGTATTTTTGGAATATGTATGGAAATTTATTCCAGTTATTTCTTTTATAGCAAAGTATTAGGTTGAACTTGAGAAGAGCTCCTTGTTCACATCATTCGGCTGTGCTGTGCAGTAGTTGAAGGCTTTTGATACTGCCATGACTTCACAAAAATACTTGACACAAGTTCATAAAATCACTGAGACTATTTTTTTCTCCCTCCCAAAACTACCTATATTTTGTTAGTTAATAATGTGTTCATGCAGCCCCCACACAGGCACACAAATGTGATTAAGGTTTAATTAATTCAATAAAAATAGCTGAACTATTTAAGGAGGAGCACCTTATAATTAATAAAGGAGAATGTTGTTCATTCTTGGCATTACTCAGACAGAGGGAAGCAGCTGGTCTGACAGTAGGCTTTTTCTGCTGTGATTATACTGAGTTCCAGGGCAGGACCTTGCTTTGCTTGGTGTGAGGAACAGAAACAGCTGGAGACTAGGCACAAAAGCATACTTTTTGAGGAGGTAAACTAATAAAATTATCTTTGTGGGAAGCAATGAGAGCAGAAAGTGCTGTTTCCAAGATGGAGAAATGTAAGTCTCTAGAAATTGTGTTTCCACAAACTCCAGACTTTTCTGTTGCTGGGGTTCACGTTCATCCCACTTAAAACTAAGACCCTCAGTAGATTCAAAGTGAAGGGTGGGCAGATTCATCTTTCAGATGTGTATCTTGACCTTGCACAGGAGACCTTCCCTTGGGACCTTCCCTCCTAAGTTAAATTTCAGTGGGATGAGTAATGATTGACTAGAGTCTCACCCAGCAAATCCTCAAATCTATTACACTTTTCCACCGTCACTATGGGAATTTGCCTTTTCAGATGAGGCTCTTCTCAGTTATGAGTGCACTTTAACAACTCTGTCTCCTTTATCCTAGTGCCCACAAAGCCTCAAGCCTGTCCCTAGCTGCAGTCTTTTATTCAGAATTGTCAGTACTGTCCCTAGTTGCTGTCATTATATTAGAAATATCCAATATTACTGGCAGGGAGAGTGCATATGTCACCAATTTGCTCTGTTTTATAACTGCTTCATCACTTTTACTGTGTTTCAGGGAAGCTGCACGAGAAAGCTTTTGTGAAAAACAGTAGGGATAAATGG
Source organism: Cettia cetti (assembly GCA_013401135.1). Lineage (NCBI taxonomy): Eukaryota > Metazoa > Chordata > Aves > Passeriformes > Sylviidae > Cettia > Cettia cetti. The sequence continues at coordinate 121,489 of VZUI01032942.1, forward strand.
TGGTTCTCCAGCTTGTCAATTATTTGTTCTTTTCTTTCCATCCACTTGAGTTCTTGATCTTGATGAAGATATTATTTAATTCCTGCCTTTCTGAGCCCTTACCCTTGGACAAATATGTAACAGGTTTGTATTTAGGCACTGCTGGGGTGCTTTAAGAAAGCTGTTTTTTTTTAAAGCTCAGAGTGACTAAGCCTGGGAAGTTTTCTTTCTCATCTCCTCCTGGTGGTTAATAGACTTCACAAGGGATCTCAAAACCTTCTGATCAGCCTTTAAAGTTGTTACCTACTAAGGTTTTGCTCTTTCTGAGTGCTGAACGTTGAATTACTGACTGCTGTTAGAAGCAATGAGAAAGGGCTCACAAAACCGACAGAGCCTTGCCTATAATTTCCACAGCAAAAGGGCTGAATATAATGGATAAATTGTGTTGCTGGGGAGATTTTGATTCTGTTCCCTTCTCTGTCACCAGTTTGCCTTGTGATTTGTGGTAGCATTTTCAATTATGCTAGTCACATGAGATCAAAACCCATGAGTCAGTCTCCACCCAAATCTGGTTCCAGAGAGCCTGGTTCCAGATCCTAGAGCTCTGAACAGAGACCATATAGTACTTTTTCTTTAGTTTATCTTTTGGTTTTGGAATTTCCTCTGTCTATTCCCAATGTGTCTCTAGCAATAAATGTTTCCCATTGCTTTGGAAGTGTTGAGAAGGAATTTTGACCATTTGGGACTGTTGGAGGACATGTTTGACCTATTAATTTTGTTTTTGATCAACAAGTCAATCTTATTTCTTCAAGATTTTGCATCCTCTTTCTTTTCCCTATGACTTCTATGTCCCTTAGCTCTACACAGTCCATCACTTCTGTTTCTTCCTTATCATTATCATACTTCCAGGCACATGGTATAACTCTTGGTGATGTCCTTTGCTAAGAATTGGACTCAATGATCCTTGTGGGTCCCTTCCAACTCAGCAGATTCTGTGATTCTGTGATTCTGTGATGCAGCTGATTCTGTGATTCAGCTGCTCTGTCCGTCCTTTAATCCTCTGGTCTGGAGATGGTTTTTCACCATTCCCTTGAAGGACAGAGAACATATAAGATGCAGGTCTGAGAAACCCTTCATCTTTGCATGAGGATAAACAAATGGAGAAAGCAAGGAAATTGTGTTCCTGTGTCTTTTCTGAAAATGATGAAATTGTGATTTATGACTAAGTTGGTGGAAAAATCAAGGGGTAGTTTGGTGTCATATCTCCCATAGCATTTGTCTCGTTTCAGGAAGGTCAAGAAGTCAAGAGCTCCTGGCAATGGTTTAACAAGCTAAATCCAAATTAGAAAATGTGACTTGGCAGTAATTATGGCATGCACTATGGTGGTGCCTGGAATTCCCATGTTGACATTGTTGCTGTTACCATGAAATTTGCAGAACAGAGCTAATGATTTATTAATGAAATTTGGCACAACCAGGCTACTCACAGCTCAGGTAGATGGGAAATGCATCTTCTCTTGCTCATCCTCATGCCCTGCTACTCTTTCACCCACTACGTTTGTTGATCCTTGCATAAGCCATGTGCCAGGCATATTGCAGATCCATAATTTCAAGTAAAACTGCAGCCATACTGTTCCCCCTATATCAAGTACCTCTAGAGTCTGAGTGCTTGAAACTGAATCTGAACCCAGATCAAAACCCTTTATGCAGCTCTGAACTTCGTGGCAGGTTGTCTCCAAGCCTTGAATTCATACTCTACCCATAGTTTGATGACAGGAAATGTGGAATTTGTTTGTAAACCCAGAATCATCAAAAGTTGCATTCAAGACATGATAAAGATTCCTGATGCCCACCAGAAAATCTTTTTGCTGAACATTTCACAGGCAAGGCCTGAATTTGTACCAATTGTACATGTCTCAAAATGTTTCTAGTGCTGGGGATATTTTACAGAGCTGCAATAATTAGAAAGGATTTAGTTCTTTAAGACAGAAATGCTACCTCACAGCTTGAATATTAATAAGAGAAAATTTGTGAGAGCCAACAGAGTAATATAATATTGTCTCCAAAGGAAAAAGGCATGCATTTGCTTATCTCTTTAATCAGCCATTTTTGGACACACACTGCTTAAAATACAGTTATGCAACCCAAGTGGGTCAACAACGGAAGGTTGGTTGCTTCACCAGGATTATAAGAATCTTTTAAACACAATGGTACCACAAATTAAAATGGAAATCTATCAAAACAATTATCATCCTGAAAGCTTTGGCCACAAGCATAATTATTGTAGAAGGATGTTGTCCTTGGCCACAACTTTGGCTCAGTTCAGCTGGTGTTATTTGTATCCCTCCATGGCTCAAAGTTAGATTTGCATGGCTAAGGACCATACATTTTTAGAGGGAAAAATGGGCTGTTCCTCAATGCTAACACTAGCAGTTTTGTATTGTTGTGTAGTGGTTTGTAGGCAACTCATTAGATATGAGAGATAGGAACAGACTGAGTGTGGTAGCTGAAACCTGCCTTGAACCTCAGAAGGATTCAGATGGAGATTTCTGTCTGGGCCTGGCTGTTTGTGTCTGAGGCAGTTGTTGATGTGAACAAGAACGAGTCAATATCCAGAGTTTTTAGGTTTAACTCTAAAGTACATGATTTAGATAGTAAAACAGTGAAGCAGATATTGAGCTGATATAAACTGCAGTCTACAGACTTAAATAAAGCAGAAGTCAGGTCCTGAGTTTGTCCACCCTGTCCATGAGACAGGCAGTCCTGTAGGGATGTTGAAAGAACATCCTGGATGTTGCTTGCCATCAGCAAGGGACACATCTCCTTAGAGATGTCCTCAGGAGAAGCTCCGTGTTGCATCCTTGAGCTCCTTACAAAAGCTGAATCCTGCAGTAAGTCAGTTCTTGTGATGGTGATAAACTATATTAAATAACAAGCACTGCTGGTTATTTTTAAAATGCTTATTTTTCTTTCATTGTCCAATTTTCCATCTTGAGGGAGGTAAATGAGTAACAAGTCTGAAATCCATTTTTCCTCTCTTTCCTTTCCCCAGGCCGGAATAGATGGAGAAAGCATTGGGAACTGCCCATTCTCCCAGCGTCTCTTCATGATCCTGTGGCTCAAAGGAGTTGTGTTCAATGTCACCACTGTTGATCTGAAAAGGTAAAAATTGTTCAGTGTAATTGAAAAGAGGTGTATGACCCAGTGTTTACACTGTAGAAAGACCCTTCCAAGTTAAATCAGATTTTTATCTGGCCTAGGGAGCCTATGGTGCACAACAAAATAGTTGGGATTCAGCTACAGTTGTTGTTTTTTATTTTTTTTTTCTCACTTGTGGAATGTTTTTATATTAAACATAGTGCTTGGGGTAGTTTCAAAGTCTTCCAACCACAAATTACAGGAGAGAAAAAAAAAAGGCAGACTGATTTTTTCAGAACTATAAATATATGTGCAACTACCCAACCATAAAGATTAGTGATTTCATGACTTTTCTCTGCTTGCAGAAAGCCAGCTGACCTGCACAATCTGGCTCCTGGGACCCACCCACCTTTCCTGACATTTAATGGAGAAGTCAAGACAGATGTTAACAAGATTGAGGAATTCTTAGAAGAGACTCTTGCACCTCCAAAGTAAGACCTTTGGATTTTTTTTCAGTCAATATTCCATTTCCTAGGAATGAAAGATATCCTAAGAAGAGTTCCTAAAAAGCAGTCCTTCCTACAACTTTACATACTGAGTAATATTTATTTATGAAACTTGCTGGCTTCAATGAGATGACTTCCATGTGTGAAGGTTACTTATGTGACTAATAACTGCAGAATGTTTTCTCTATACACATTTCAGGATGCCCTTGTATGCAGAATTAAGGAGACCAGAACTAGAAAAAAATTGTAGGGGGTCTGGTGGCCACATTTTGCAAAGCTAAAAATAACTTGGAATAGATGCTGAAAATTGCCACACAAAATATCTGTGCCAGGAAAAGCCTTTTAGAGTGAAAAACTGGAGGTTTCTGAGCTGTATGGTGCATTAGAAAGGTTGGAAGGAGAACTGATTACAGAGGAGGAGAGGCTCTGGAGGCAGAAAAGTGCTCATTATTCTAGTCAAGAAATGACAAGAGCCCATAACTAGAAGTTATAACTAAACTAATTCAGACTAGAAATAAGGCCCAGATTTTTTCAGTATGAAAAAACTACCAATGAAAGGTTTAGATTTACCAGATATCCCTTACTTAGTCAAACATTTTGGACCTAATACAAGGATAATGGAAAAAAGGAATAGTTGGCTTGTGAGTTGGACCTTAGAATCTATGAATCCATCAAATTTGGCTTGGTTCCTTATGGAGCATTTGACCCCCAAGTGAATCAGCAGCTATAGGCCAGTCCTGAGTCTATACTCTGCTCCAAGACCACTGAAGTCAGTAGGAGTCATTAGTTTGTATTTATCTTTCAAATCAGTATATTCCGTTTCACCAAATGTCTGTAAAAAGCAATGCAGAGACTGGACCATTTATGTTCCTTCACTTGGCTAATCCTAACACCCCTTGCTATTCCATCCTGGAGTACATTTTCAGAGTAGAGGATTAGACATGACTGCCATTCATAATGGAGAGATCTGGCTGCCAAACTCCCCTGCACCTTTCTGGAAATTTTTGCTTCCTTCTGATTGAAGGCTGATTTTGGATTGTGGTTACATAAAGCACAAATGCAATTACCTTTGTCTTGACATCATCCCTGGGTAACTCCCCCCACACCTGCCTTGACAGACAGATAACAGTTAAGAGGGTCTTGGTAAGGTGTTTTGAGATAATGAGTGTTAATTACAGTTCTTCACACAGGAGGTTTTTCTCTCTTCTTGTAAATTATATTTGTAGCCATCACTGTGATGCTGGTAACAAGATGTTACTCTCCCCACTGCTTTTTCCTGCTCAGGTACCCCAAACTGGCTGCTAAGCACCGGGAATCAAACACTGCTGGAATTGATATCTTTTCCAAATTTTCTGCATACATCAAAAACACCAAGCAGCAGGATAATGCTGGTGAGTATGACCACTGCCAAATGTACCAGGGTGTTTGTGTGCTTAGAAGTGGAAGAATTTTGCCGTTCTCTCATCATTTTATTGTAAACTTTGTTCAGATGGCATCAGGTACTGCTGCTGATCAGCTTGAGCTGGTTGTTTAGGTGGACTCAACTCACATGCCCACAGATGAATTAACTACATCTGTAGTAGTAAATAAAAGAGCCACCGAGTGTTTGGTAGCCCCTTTCCCAACAGCCACGGCATGACTGCTGTCCACACAGGCCAGTTTCCTCACCACAACAGGGTCCCCCACTGCTTCTGGAAGAGGGTGGTGGCCCGTGCTGCCTCCTCCTCTGCCCAGCACTGCTTAGAGGAGTGTGTGTTGACTGGACCCAAACTTGTGAGAGCAACTCATGCTTTATTAGATGCTGACGTCAGGGTCTTGGCCCTCTTATCTTATATTATGCTGGTATAGCTAATTTGCTAATATAAACCAAGTGTTGTCAAGACATTCCATATAAAGTAATTAAAAGGAAAAAGTGAATCTAAGAAATATTATTGCACCCTGTAAGCTCCAGATTTTCCTTCACATTTGTTTATGAAAAAAGTTCCCCAGAAGTCAGATACCATTCATATTTATATGCATCCCACATTGTCTTCGTAATAAAATTGCTGTTCTCCACATTCCTTTCACCTTGGAGAGGCAAGACTTCAGCAAGTCTGAGCTCCTGTTGCTCCATAAAGCGGTGGATTTACACATCCCTATCACTTGAGATGACCTAGTATAATATTTCCAGTCAATCACTGATGTACCTCCTCTCTCATATTACTGCTTTCACAAGCAGAGACCTATGGCATGTTGAATACCATGGGCTTATATTGTATCATTCAGAAAACACTACATTTTGCAAGTTCCAGCTCTGCCACACATTTCATCTGTGCAATTATATTTCATTGCCTGGGGCTGACCCATGAGATAAAAGTGAATAAATGATGATTTATGTCAGATAACAATCTCCTCTGTAATATTTTTGTGTTGTTAACAGAAGGAAATAATTATAGTGCTTCACTTCTCAGCGATGCTAAAAACATGGGGTTATTTGTCTAATGCTAATGGGATGTTCAGCTAACTTTTATAGGAAGTTGTAAAAGGATGATAAATTAAGAATTAGATTAAATGGATGTAACAATGAAAGTAAAATATCTTGGCCATTTACAAGGAAGTTTTGTGGTCTGCTGTGCAACTGTAAATCTTCAGCTGTGCTGCCCCACATGCACGCTCCCAACTCTTGCTTCTCAATGGTACAACATTCAAATCTCTGGACTCACAAGGGCTGGCATCTCCAGCCAGGAGTAACTGGTTGTCCTAGAGGTGTTTGCATCTGGTCATAAGCAGAGCTGGAATTCAAGGTGTGATATCCACTATGGTGAGATAAGGAATCTAACCCTGAAAAGCACTCCACATTTTCAGAAGCTGCAGTATGATTAAAGAGAACTTTCCCTAGTTCTGTATAACAAACTCTTGTTTTAGGCACTCTTGTAAATGACAATTAAGCACAACAAAGTTTTAGAGATGAGATGTTAAGCTGCAGGAGAGACACAATCTTTGCTCCCTGCAAACATCCACACTCTTTGTTACCTGGTTCCTGCTCCTGTCTCATCCAGACACTGCAGTCTCTGAATGTACAGATACTCAACTTTCCTCCTCAAAGTAGAGGAAAGCTTTTAGCTTAATTTTATTATAGCTGGAGTGCTGCACTGCAAGGAGAATAAACCAGAGATGGGCATAGTAGCAATGGATCTTTCTATCTATGTTCTTTCTATCAACGAAGTAAGGTCCCTGGGACTGTCACTGCAGGCCTCAATTTCAGCAGAGTAATTCACTGTAATAGTTTTCAAGGGCTAAGGAAGAATAGTTTCTCCCTAATCCCAGGGATGTTTTACTCACCCTCTGTCTGGTTCATCTGATCAACAGCAGTTTTTCTGAAGACTGATTTGGATGGAGGAGAATGAGTTAGTCAAAAAGTAGTTGTGTTAAATTTTGTGAGCACAGAATAGACTGTGCAAAGAGGAAAGGAGAGCAACAGTGTGTACTTATTTCCTAATGAATCTATTTATTTTTAATTGGTAGCTCATAAATTTTTTGTAAAATTGCAACACTGATTCAAAAGGCATCTGGGGCTCTAACCCTGATCTGGTGCATATCATTTTACAGCAGGTCCTGCTGCATTATTCAAAATAATAGAATAAAATCACAGAATCCCAAAAGCTGTAAAAAACCTTGAAATCATCAAGTCCAACCTTGATCATGGCTGTGTCCATTAAAACATAGCACATGGACTGCCATGTCCAGTCACTTCTTGAATACTTCCAGGGATGGTGACCCCACCACCTCCCTGGAAAGCCCTTTCCAATGCTTAACAACCCTTTTGGTGACTAAATTCTTGATGTCCAGCCTGGCGTTCCCCTAGTACAGCTTGATGCTTTCTAATGAAGTAAATAGTTTTTATATTGTATTAATATCATAGGCTATTATATTTAAATGTTAAATAAATTTTATACATTTTTTTCTATTGCAACATTATATTTGTATTATATTATTTTTATTTTTCCTATATAATAGCAGAAGTAGTTGTATATAGTTCTGTAACAAAAAAGGCATTTTATGTAATATAATATAATGTAATATAATATGTATATATATATATAAATATATATATATAAAATATGTAATTACTTAGGTGAAGTCCCTTTCCCTGTCTCCACATGAGCACGTGAGATCCAAAAAGAACAGAGATTGCTGCTTGTGGTTATCATAGATGGTTTCTGTAATTCCCAGCTCTGAGATAAAGGTAGTATGTGTCTCATTGCCATCCTCTATATCTGTTCCTGGCTTCAGCTGATTCCAGGGATCAGGTTAATCTAGAAAGCCACACCAGTGACTGGAACATCAGCTGCATATGATCAAAACACAAATATAAGAAGAGTTGTTAGTAAATAAAAAAAAATTATAGGATCCAGATCATTATATAAGCAATAATTTTCATTTATTTTAATTGGCAATAGAGGCAGGCTGGCAGGGCAGGACAGCAAGGTGACTAAAGCACCAAACATCAAGTTGTTTAAATTATGTTCTCTTAACTCAGGAGTCAGGGAAGTGAATTCAATAACGTGTGGGATATCAGGCTGGGAATTTGTGGCATCAGCCTCTCTCTGGCTGTGAGAAGTGTGTGAGAAGTGTGTCTTAATTATGTGTGACCATTCCTTGTAGGGTACTGGTTTAGGACAGGTCTTGCGGTGTGTTCAGCGTGAGCTGTCGTCTCAGCCTGGGGCTGTTACGTCTCTGCAGAAAAGTGACACAAAGTGGTTGGGATAATTAATGATATTTATGCAGCATGAGGGTACTGGATGTGAGAATTGATGAGGATCTAATGCACACCAAAGGAAAGTCCAAGCTGCTGTCCCTCTAGCGGAGTTTGCAGCCAGAGCCGTGGGGAAATGTCACACTTCAGGTGATGCCGCTGCTGGCCGTGTCACTGCGGTATTTCCTGTCCTGAGAGCACTGGCAAGATGGCACTGCCAACACAGCCTTTACATAGCTAAATGATTCCACCCCCCCCCGATAGTGAGGACAATAAGAGATTGGTAAATCCTTGTTTTATTATGTGTCTGAGTCCTCATATGTGAATGAACAGATGTAAGGATACATTTGTAGGTCTGTTTCTAAGATTGTGACACCCTCTGCTGGCAAATATATGAATGTATAAAGCAGCTTTGTGCAAGCAGCTTTACAATCAGGGCGGAAACATTCCCTTAACAAAACAGGGTTCTTTCTGTCAAGACAGTTTCCTCTTACTAATGTAACATTGTCAAAAGAGCAGTTTCATAGTAACCTATCAATTTTGACAAAGTTTTCATGGAAAAAAAAAATGTTTTTTCTGGATGAGTTAAATTTACTTTGAAGTAAAAATGCTTTAACATTACAGAGAAAAATAGTGACTTTTTTTCTGGATTCACGCAGTACTTCATTAGCCACACACCGTTATGTTTTATGCCTGGCACAGAAGCAGGTGATAACCTTCTCCTGTAAGTCTGCTTGGCAATATGTTATTGATCATGATTAATTTACTTACCAAAGGTATTTGGCAGCAAGGCTGCCCTGATTTAATAGTTCCATGAATTTCTGATTCTTTTTTTCCATCTTTGTTTTCCTAACTTTTCTGTCTTATAATATAAAAACGTTGAAAGTTTTGGAACGGGCTGATGAGGGCTGTAAGCCCAGAAGCAAACATGCTCATGCCATATCAAAGTCCCACCACTTTTAAACTTCTTGAAAGGGAAGGAATTGATTCCAGATTCTCAGGATGTGGCAAGCTGTGTTTAAAGAAAGTGTGTGTATTTATTATTTCAAGTCAGTTCAATCAGAACTTGATTCTTTCCACCCCCTGTGCCACTTGATAATTTTATAACAGGTCTGTTTGAAGGAGTCATCTCATTGTGGGATTAGATCTGTGTCTCAGTAGCACCACTGGATTATTCAGTTCTCTGGCTGTTGCCACCAGGCTTCATCCCTTGTGCCTGAAATTACAAGTGCTCATTCACACATGGACAGGAGTCTTTGGGAGGGTTCAGTGCAGTAGTCTTAAAAATTATTTCCTGGGTGCTCTTGCTCAAGTTTTCATGGCCAGTTTGAGAGCTTTTTGTTGCTTAGTGATTGTTTAATATCGAGAAGGAGGTCTTGTTGGAGCACAGGAAAGTAAACTGAGGTCGTGTGTGTTTACTTTGGTTCCTCTGGTTGATGCTGAGCAAGTCACTCGTGCTCTGTACAGTCACCAGAGAAGCAACAATTTATGTATTCATTGGAGGAGGATGAAATCTAATTAATTGGAATGCTGGGTACATAGTCAGCATCCTGCTTATTATTTTTGCTTGAGAGACTGTGTACTGCAAACCAAGGGGACAACCTAGGGTAACCACCCATTAACTGTCCCGCCTAAAATTGTGAGTTCTTTGGCTTGTAGAATGAGCCCTTTGATTTCATGTAGGAATTTAAAAAGTTGTTCTTGAGTTGAGTTCTTAGGGAGCACCAGCTCCAGTGTGGGTGGGCGCATTCATTAGTGGTACGGAAGGAGATTTCACTGTACGGCTCCTCAGAAGGCGCTGAGCTGGGAGACCACCAACATGATTTCGTGCAGAGGAATTTCCAGCCATCTGACCAGAGGACTCTGCTTGTCTGGTTTGGATTTACATCAAGAGGCCAAAAATAAAAGCGCATTTAAATCATTAACTCACATGTGATTAAATGCCGTTCACCTCTTTCAGTAGCTCCATCACATTTTGTGGTTTGGTGTGTGAGGTGGGAAATGTCTCTCTCAGTCTGCTGTGTATGCACACAAGCAGTAGAAATGCACACACACAAGGCTGGAAGTAAAACCGCCCTACATCAGTTTTACACTCTGGAGTTACTCCTGCTAAGCAGAAGGTCAGACCCGTAGCACAGATATGTGCACAGGCTGAATTGTGCACACTGATCCTTCCTAGAAGCCATCACATGCCTCTTGTAATAAGCAGAAAATCTGTTCACTCCAAACCCCAGCTTAGAATATTCACAGTAATACCAGCTGCATGGTCAGACCCTCTGTGACACCTGAACCAGGGGTAGGAGCTTCTTGATGTGGTGTGGCAGCCTGGGACATGCTGACACGTGTGGTGTGGTCTGGCTCCAGATGCAGAGAGTGGAACATCTGTCCCCAAAGCATCTCAACCCGTGGTGGGGAAGGGCAGGGATTCACTTCCTTCCAGCCTGGCTTCTCTCGGCCTAAGGGGTCATACTGTAACTGTAACTGTGGTATGGCTTCTCTTGAGTCTTTGGTCCTTCTGACCATGCCTTCTGTTCCATGCCTAAAGGCTTCACCCTGTGCCCAGAAAAGTGTCTGGCAAAGCTGCTCTTGAGTTTGCCAGAGTAAGTTTAAAATCTGTTTGAATGCTCTTGTATTGATGGAAAGTTTCCTATGACAGGGATCAGACTCTAATTCGGACCAACATTAATGCTTTATGCTTTTTCAAGGTGCCATATAAATAAAAATAAAAATATGTGTGTGAAGTTTGTGTATCTACTTGCCTTTACATTTTTTTATTCTATCTCTTTAGTTGAAGAATTTCCATTTTCCACCACAAACCCCACATCAGTCCAAGGCCCAGCACAAGCCACAATTTGTCCTGTGGTGTGACAGTACCAAGTTGTCTCTGTCATATAACCAGGAAGGATTAGAAAGAGCTTTTAAAATTGTTTTATAGAAAATTACTTGCTTCATGATGGAACATGTCAGGATCTCAGTTCTTCTAGTGGAAAGTGTCCCTGTTTCTGGCAGGGAGGTTGGAAATAGATTACTTTTAAGGTCCCTTGCGACCCAGGCCATTCCATGATTCCATGCTGATTCCATGATTCTTTAATTTTGGCCTTTTGAAGCACACACACACACACACACACACACACACACACACACAAAAAAAAAGCTATTTCAGAACATTTTCAACAAGTTTTTATTACTCCCCCTGAGCTGAATAATGTTGGGCTCATGGTAGCTAAAGTGCTTGGCAGCTTTACAAAACCAGCCCTAATATAAAAAATACCCAGTCTTTAAAACATATGTAAAATAGCTTTTCTGCAACATTTGTGGCACATAAAGTACCAAATACATGTTGGTGAGTGTGATATAAAGCTTTTATTGCCATTCATTTGGGATGACCCACATAACTCAATCATGATACATTAATAAAACTGTTCACTCTGTCTCCTTATAAAAACACATATATAAAGACTACTAAAACGGTGGCGTAGCTTTGTGCTAACTTGTTAAGAAGTGCTGCAAGTTGCATTTATCATCTGTCCCAAATTGCTTTATCTGCTTTCTGCCCAGTAATCAAAGACTAAAATGCCCAGGAACAGCAGTTTGCAAAATTAGTTTTCTTGAGAAATAACTTTTGAAAGTTCTCCTCAAAATCCTGCTGGCTGGAGGCCCAGAGCCATCAGTATTCTGTCTGGTACCAGTGACAGCTTTAAGGACCAATATCTTTTGACCCACCAAAACTGAGAACTGAAATGTTATGCCATTAAAAGGAAGAGGTTTTCAGTTTTCTAAAATGATAACACACCATCACCTTAATTTGAGAAATATGTACCTTTCAAGGGAATGTTTCTGAGCTTTCCATCTTCTAAGACCTTGCTAATTGAGGAACAAAGATTTCCTCATGGAAATGTGAAAAACACTATTTGAAAACAACACAAAAGAAACATTTTTTGTGAGTCCAGATGTGATCAGACTGCAGGCTCTCCAAGGCAGGGACTTGGTATGGGTGGTTAAGAGTCTTAGATGCAGCCATTCTGAGAATAGTAAATACTTTATGTAAATTTACTAACAGAGACAATTTTCTGACACATCTGTGCTGAAGCAACTTTGAAGACATAGGATACCATAGGGAGGAAGAGAGAGAGAAAAAAAAATATATATATAGTTTAAAGTTATAGAACATGCTGAAGTCCACAAGGTTAATGAAACTATGAAATTAAGGCACTTTCTCAAGCCTTTGCTGAATCAGGGCCTATATGCATGGCCAGGCCTAGAGTAAAACACTTGCAAAAGGAACAGTAGTTGGCAGACACTCTCTGTTAAGAGAGAATTATTTCCCCTGTGTGTTTGAATATTCCTCCAAGTGCTGCTGGCTTTACTGGGATGCTTTGTTCTGTTTCCCAGCCGAGCTCCCATGCTCACAAACAGGAGCAGTAGCACAGCTGGAAGTGGATTAGAGCAATCTGGCAGCAGCAGTCCTGGGAGGAATTAAGTGCCTTGGTGCTGGAATGGGAGGCCTAAATTACATTATTATTTAGAACTGAGTTTTAACTTCATTCCTCTATGGTTTTGCCCTGGAGGGTAACTCCTGTTGTTGTGATAGAGTTGGTGTATCTTAAGTGTGTTCCTCACAGCAAGGACTTAGATGAAGTTATGGCTGTGTTCAGTTCACTCTCCAAATCTTATATAACTAAATGTTCAGGTTTAAACACCCAACTGGTCTTGATGTCCTGACAAGATTGTTCACAGGCTTATCTAATGCCATTGCAATCTATCACATGGTAGAAAGCCCAGTGACTGGCTCCTGGAAGTCAGTTTGCAAAACTGTTGATGACTTCAAAGGGAAAAGAATTGGCCCAGAATCTTTTTTTTTCCCTAAACAGGTTTGTTGTTTTGTTTTTGTTTTTTTTTTTTGAATGCATGAAAATATTCTTCATAAAATAAAAAAGAAGAATGTGATATAAATTAAAATCAATGTTGCTAAGTTTCTTTATTGTATGTATCTATAGTCATTGACTTTCAGCTTGAAAACTGTGCTAGAAATGAGATGAAAAAATGGGAATTAGAGAAATAAATCTTGTAAAAATATCCTGGCTTTTCTGATTGCAGAAAAAAGTAATCCAAATTTCATGGACTTTGAAGCCAGAAGGATCTTTGTATTATTTACTATCATTTCCTACAAATCACATCCCAGTGAGTTTTTCCCATTGAGCAAACATGTTAGTGTTCCATCCTTAAAAGGATTTGGTTTGATTGAGCAGAGAACAGGAGAAACTGAAGTGTCCTTGGTGCACTGAAATGTCTTTGGTGTTTGAGGATTTTTTTCCAGTCCTTGAGTGTTGTCTTACTGTTTCCCTTTGACCTCTTTCTGGAATTCCCAATGCCTTTTTCTTTTTTTTAGCTGGGGACACCAGAACTGGGAAACAGGTTTTTAATACTTGCCACTACAGCTCAGTTGCAACAGAGGCAATGTGGCCTCCCTACTAATTCTTGGATTATTTTCATACATCCAGACTTAATTATAACTGATTTTGCTTCTGCTTCTTTCAGAGAGGTTGAGGCATAATCACGATGATCCCTAAATCATTTCAAGGGGCTTAAAACAAAAAAATCTCAAAAGCAGAGAAACAATGGGAAAGAATAAGGATGTGACTCATTTGAAAATCTCATGGCTTTTTGTGTCTCAATAACAATTTTTGAACCCAAAAGACAGAAAATTCTGGAAATATTAAATAAATCAATTTGAGACTGAGATTTTCCAAGTGAACTGAGGGATTTGGGAAATTAATAGCTTTAAAATTTCATCCTCAGATGGGATCCTAGCTTTAAAATTTCATCCTCATCCTAGCTGGCTCAGCATTGCTCTGTTTCCGTCTCATGTGTCTTCATCGATACTGGAATTAAATAACATAGTGGAATGCAATTGGGATTATCCTGCTGTTAACAGAAGCAGACTTTATTCTTTTACATTATTGAAATTGGAAGAAATTGATATTAAAGATTCAAGCACCAACAGCCTGTATAGGAACAAATTTCTTCACTTAAATCTTGGAACACAAGGGGTCCCCACAGCACTGCTGCTAAAGCCCAGCTGCACTCGCTACCAGAATCTCACTTTACTCTTATTTGACTGCAAATACATGAAGTTAGTTTTCCTTTGTTAGTCCCAGAATCGTTTTATTTGCTCTCTAGTAGTAAAACAAAAGTTTAAACTCTGAGTGAGCTCACTTAAAAATCGAGGTAGTGAAGCGATAACCTCATACTGTAAATAATGTGTGTTTATAATCTTCAGGGCTTGATTTTATTTACTTGATTTTTTTTCCAAGTTCCTGATGCAAATCAGCTGCTGCTTTTCTGTAGTTGCTTTAGGGACACCTGCACAAGACTAACATGGCAGAGGTCAGGATTAGGCCCTTGGGGACGTGCCCTAGAAATGATGCTTGTCACTTATGTGCTGCTGCAGGGTCATGATGATTTGTGAAACGCAAGTTCAGTGCTGTTCTTCCTGGGGCACTTGTAGACCAGTAGTTTTACATTCACTTGCTTCCTGCCCTCAGGGTCACTTGGATTCCTAAGAGACTTGGGAATGAAGCTTTCCTTTGGTGTCATTCGAACACCTGGTTTTCTTCTTAAAAAACCAGCATTTGAAGGTGCTCTGGCCGCATTCTTCATGAAAATGTTACAAGTATTGCGTTTATTTCTTGCCTCCATTCTAAAAATGAATAAGAAAAGGGAAGGAGGAAACCTGAGTTTTCAGTAAAAAAATAGAAACAAGTCAAAACAATCTTTCTAGATGCTTGAAAAACATGTCTAACTTACTATTTAAGGCATTATTGATTCACCTGCTTTGCTAGGCTTAATTTGGGAGTAGGACAGATGGCATCACAAAAATAGATGCCAAGATGCCTCTTCTTTTTGTTATATTAACTGTTTATCATGTCTAATCTTAAACCTTTTTCCACAGCTGGTGCATTACTGCTTTACTAATGTAAAGTTTGTGGCCAAAGAGTATTTTTATAATTATTATTTTTATGTATAGGAAGCAAGGCAAATGATTTAAATTATTTTTACAAGGCCATATAGAAAAGCCTGAGAAGAAGAGGCTCAAGTCTCCTAAATCCTGACTGAAATGTAACCTCTTAATCCTTGGCTTAAGAAAAGGTAGCTGGGAATTGAGCTTTCAGTCCTTCTCATTCTTTCTATATAGGTTTTGAGACACATCTGTCAAAATATCCCAAACTCGTTGGGTGAAGCTCTAATCATTCATTCAATCAATCAGTCAATCCACATCATCAGTCTGTAGATGGAGTGAGAAGGGAAGGGAAGAGAAATGATAAGAGTGGGATCATTTCACCTTAATCTGTCTAGAAGTTATATATTAATCATTCAAAAGTCCTGGTTTATTTCTGATCAATGGAGAGTGACATCAATCCATTTCTAAAGGGCATTTTGATTTTTCTTAAAATATGAATCTAAAGTTGAGAGAATTTCCTTTGGAGGTACCTTTCTTTCATTGCTACCTATAAGGGATACTTGAACAATAAAGTTGGACTAATTACCTAACAATTAGATGGCTGAAGTTAGGCAGGGGGAATCCTACCCATAAGCAAATCAACAGATTTTTCTGTTGTTCAGGTTTCTGAGGGTGCTTGGGGTATCCCTCAGGTGCATCAGCTCCAAGTTCCTCTGATTTCTGGATGAAGTGTTTTTGGGGCTTAGCACCTCCATTTCTCTCACTGCACATTCATAGAACGACATACATGTGCCTACATGTGTGGAAAATATCTCCCTGCCTGGCTCAGACCATGTCTGAAAGGTGATCTATGCCCAGAAATGTCTGGCTGTTTCCATGTGTGCCCCTGTATTTTTGTGACTCACCCCATTCCTGGTGTTTGCTCACCCCAACACTGACTGTGAGTAAAAAACCCCTTTTCAAGTCCCAGCTCTGACTTGCCTGGAGGATGAACATGAACTTCTGTTCCCTAAAACAACCCCAAGCCAGGAAAAAGTGGAGTTGAGGAGTAAGAGACCCTAATTTACTTCTCTTCTGTGTACACAAGCAGGTATTTGTTGATTCATTAAGTGGGCAGAGACAGACAGATCACGGCTTTTCCACATGGCTGTGTGGGCATTCACCTTTATTGTGGGAACATGCACAAGTCTCTTTTCCAGTGAATATTGAATTATTTATCTGGACTGTAACATCTTTAATAGGAGAGCTGAATCACCCCAGAAACTCCCTTTGGCCCAGGCTTAGGTATCTAAATGCTTTGGATGCATGGGAGCACACAACCTTCATTCTCCTCTGCATTTCCAATGGCTCTCTCAGTGACCTCCCATTCATTTGCTGCTCAGACATGGGGATTTTATGAGGCCGAAACGTGCCTGGAAAGGATGCTGCAATGCTCGAATGGGGAATGTATTTGTCCTGTGGGGAGTAAACCCTAATACTTAAGTAACTTTAAAAAAAATTGGAAGTATTATCCTAGATCACTTGGGTGAACTGTGAAATTATATTCAAAGGGTAGGATTCCTCTCGCCTGACTTCACCTCCCTGAAAGTGAGGTGTCTGGTCTGAGCTAGTCCTTTAGGTTTCATCTGTAATTCATGCAGCAAGGAGGGCATGTGTGCAGTGGGTCACGCTGGTCTGAAGCAAGTGTCTCAGGCAGTTGGATGGAATTATCCTCTGGAGATGCTCAGTCCCTCTGAGCGGAGAGGGAACCTACAGATCCAGCTTGGACAAGGCACCTGACTCTTAAATGGCTGAACAGAAGAAATCTAGGCAGCACTCAGATCTCAAGGGTTTTATTGAAATCACAGGGGGAGGATAAACTGTTCAATATGGAGTGCAGAGTCATGTGTATTGCAGTCACAGCTCCTCCATGGAGAAGAATTAATCTATACAGATTAAAGATACAATACTCTGTTGAGCCAGCCTGAAAAAAAAAAAAAAAAAAAAAAAAGGGAAAAAA